>JAOUZG010001934.1:0-13563 GCA_026289955.1 Argiope argentata | reverse complement strand
CTTTTGTCATTTTAAATTCTATTTATATAACGATTCCTAAGTAACTGATTACGCCTGAACAATAAAAAGATTATTTTTTCGTTTATAAAAATCGAACGAAATTAATTTACAAAACTTTCATTGAAACCTTCTTAATGATTTGCATCCTGTTTGAACAATATTTAATGAAAAGTCTAGACAGTGACTAAGATTTTTTAAAAAAACCATTCCTGTTATTTTTATTTGTTTAGAATAGTACGAAAACTTTAATATTTCAGAAGAACAGAGATAATATTTTAGGTCCCTGAATTTCCATGTCACTATGCATTTCGGATTTTATTATCTTACGTTAGAAGTCATTGACATTATTTGAAAGTAACCGTCGCAATAATAATTTGTTTCTTCTAATGACACAATCAGTCATTAATATTAAGTAAAATGCGTGTGGCAAGAAATGGTTGTTAGCTCCTATTAAATACTGTGTGTGTTCTTCTTTGATATAAAGGATAAATAATATTTAAATTTTTAACTTTAAAAATATAAAAGCAAATACATAATTTTGATTCCAGTTTGAAGCTCCAAATATTTAGTTAGGAAAACATTACTTTATGAGATTAATAATATAAGGCTAATTATTTAATTAACATTTGTTAATAACATCAACGCCGAGAAGAAAGCTTAGATGTCCAGCCGCAAACTTAAAGGTCATAACCAGAAAATTGCAGAATTCTTGAAATAAACAAAGAAGTAAGAAACTCAATTTCCTATAGCTTTTGGCAATGAAATAATTTTAATTAATATAGAACAATAACTCACTATACCACTTACGCATGCATAAGTGTTTTAGCTCTCCCAGAACAAATGATTTGTCAGACACCATGATTAAGAGTTACCATATTTGGTATATGTGTATTTTGGAGAGTGGAAACGAATATATAAGAGTGGCATTTTAACCCTTTGCGGTCCGATGTCGAGTGTGACTCGACATTCAAGACTGTGCATCATTTTGACGTTTTAATTTGACGTGACAATTAGATTTTTCAAATCTAATTGTTAAAAGCGAATACATAATGGTTAAAAGATGTAGATTAATTTTTCAAAGAAATTCGACTTAAAAGAATTATATATATTTATTCTTCATAGAAATAAGCAAATCTTTGTATTAGGTGGATAATTTTGCATCTAATTATTTTTGGGACAGCTAAGGGTTATTTTTTTTAACTTTTCAAGTTGTCTTATTATTGTATATTTCTTCGAAAATATTCCTTCACGAAAAAAGATTTTTTCATCGTTTAAAGGTTAAAAAAATTATCCTTTGAATGATCATAATTATGAAAACTTTTCCTGAAAGCTGGCAGTTTCATAAAATAGATTTTTTGCCAAAATCCAAATCCTATTCATTATCGAAAATAAATTCAAAATATTTCCATTGTTTCACGAAATATTTAATTCCATTATTTATTTATCTGCTATTGAAAGCCGAGAAATAAAGATTATGCTTAAAAGCTGCATAATTTACAAGGGAAATCAAAAAATGTCGTTCTATTATAGAAAATACTAAATGTGCGATAAGAAAATTGGGCTGCCAGGTCACGATAAAAATGGCTTCGAAGCCAATAACAATTAGAAGCTTAAAATTACTTTGTAAATGAAATCTTAAATATCCAGTTATTCAAAATAAATTCCATAGAAAAAAATTCGAATAATCCCGTTGAGTCTCTGGTCACCGAAGACAGTTAGTAAATAATATGTTTAAATAGGCAAATGATATTAGCTAACTTTTGTAAATCAAATACGGCAAAGATTATTGGGCAACCTTAGATAGAGTAGATGTTAATATATTACTAGATAATTATGAAAAATAAGAGAATCGTAATGCTGTGCAAACATATATCCTTTTATATGTATAATTATTGTATGTAAATCCCAATTTCTATTTGGCGTTAAGCAGGGGGGGGGGTGTTAAAACTGACTGATCCATTGGTGTACAAGTAAAGCTAAACATGAGTAAAAATTATTAATGGATTATGAACTTCAGATTTTATTTAGGTCCCTTTCCTCTGAGTTGTAACAAAAGTTAATTATGTAAGATTTGCAAATCTTATTTTTTTATGTTTATGTTTCATTATATTCTCATTTGGTGGTACTGGCAACATTAACCTTCCAAAGTTTTCTTCTTTTTGTAATATTCGGAATTTCAATTTCCTCTATTAGTGGATCACAATTTATTTTAACTCGATTTTAACTAGAATATCTATCTATCTATCTATCTATCTATCTATCTATATCTATATCTATATCTATATCTATATATATATATATAGATAGATAGATAGATAGATATATTAGTTTGTGAAAATTGTAAACAGGGAACAAAAATTTGTTTGTAAGAAAGTTTTTTAGTTCATAGAATTGTGTGGCTTTATTACTTATTTATAATGGCACTATATATTTACATCTAAAGTACATTACAATTCTAATAAGATTTTACTTAGTTCATTTGACATATACTAATCTGAGATATTATTATCACTATAACAAATCAAATATATAGATAGATATTATTCTGTTTAAAAATATTGTGTAACTATTCTACTTCAAAGAAAGTATTTTCCAGGAAGTATTTGTTAGGAAGTTAGCGAATCACCTCTAATATCTAAATATTCAAATCATGAAAGCATATTCTTCTTGTTCAAGGTAATATAAAATCCTTCAGTGGTTATGGTCTGAGCCCTTTTTACCTTTTTTTTTCAAATTGAGAATAGCTTTGAGCATTATACTGTTTGTTTTCAAATAATCTAAATGTTTATATTTTTTAGGTTTAATTAATTATAAATAATAATCGATTCTAAGTTCTGGATAATAATAAACAGCTCCGTAATCTATTTTGTAACATTTTAACAAATATTGAAGGAAATAACCGCGGTTTCTTTCAAATTAGTTAAGCTAACATGATTAAGAGATCTATCATGATTTGTGCAAAGCATTTTTGTTCTAAATTTTTATTCAAAACAAGTCGCATATCTTTTTTTTTAAAAAAAATATTTTAAATTGTTTATTTTTCTAATTTTTAAATATAATAGTAGAATAATAGTAATTCCAACATAGATAGCATAATATAAGTTGAACTGGATTGGGTTTGCAGAATTTAATAGCTCAAGAGGCAAACCTACTTATATTGAACCAAATTAATATACTTTCTTAGAAAAGAATTTGAGGGAGTAGAGACTTTTTTTGTCATTATTTTATTCACCTATAAAATAAGAGATTCCATCTGAAAATATTTCCAAATATTAATCCTTGATAAGAATTTTATATATTAAACATATTTTCTCAAAATTTATGCGAATAGAATGAAAAATAGTGGAAGAAATGTTGAAAAAATAATTATATTGCAAATACATTAAGAAATCAAGATCCTCTTGGTTTTAGTAAAATTCGGTTCTAAGACAAATTCTATAAAATATAAAATTTTAATTCAAATTTTTTACAGAATTGAACGTACAAACTGAGACTCGGTTTTATAGAAAGAAACCCAAATAAAGAGGAAAAACTATATAATTGATTAGATTTTTATGCAAATAATGCGATTTAATGTTTTTTAACATAAAATTCATAGAAAATGCATTTACACAATAATATATTCTTGATATTGCTTAAAAATATTATTGGTATTCTTTTTTCTCAATTTTTTTGTATAAATTCTATGAAAAATAATGTTCAGTCAGCAAAATCATTACAATGCAACAACAACAAAAAAAGAAAAAAAAGAAAAGGAGTTAAAACCTTTCTGTTTTTAATAAAAACCCCTCCATACATAAATATATATTTTGTATAATATAATGTTCATTATTCGAAACGAGATAAGAGCATATTTATTCTCATTTTATTCCAAAATAAATCCTGCCAATAAAATAAAGTTCATGGTAGGACAAAAACAACTTCCACACCGAAAGAATGCGAATTTCCTCTATTTCAATACATAAAAAACATATTGCAACGCTTTCATTCGAAACCATCGTCATAAATCCGCTTGGTTGTGTGGGAAGAAAAGTAAACAATATGGCTCCTAAAAAAATCTTCACTCGTCTGTCTTTCGCGATAAATCCCCAAATGAGAGAACCTGTGCCCGTCGAGTTTGTCCAGCTGTGATGGGAATGTCAACATCTGTGTACGACAGTCCTGAGCGTACGTCACACGCACTCACACACATATTACTGCATGACCACGAAAGGAGACCGATAAGATAGGGCAGAGGGAGCGGATTAATGATGAACAAAACACCTGCTGGAAGTCCGTCTAAGCCACACATTCTTCGCGCTGATAGAAACAAGGTTATTGGAATACCAAGTCCTTGGAAATATTTAGAGCACATTTCTTCTTCTGGGTAGAAATTAATTCTAGTGCAATATTTATTATGCTGGTAGAAGGTGACAGGTGGTTTTACTGAGGTCTTCACAACAGTATTCGGTATTTTACGTTCCGGGAAAACAAAGCCAACTTTTGTTTCTATGTTTGAAAATTTTCCCTTTTGTATTTTTTATCACCGCTTAGTGCTGATTTCGTAAAGGTGAAAATTAACAATTTAGTATTATTATTGTTGTTGTTGTGTTTGAAGAAAGAGTTGACTCATTTATTTTATAAAAGAGGAAGAGCTTTTTATGTGTTCAAGGATAAACAAGTACTCCGATAATAGCGTTATCAATAGTTATCTACAGCATTTTCTTTTGCAGTAGATATAATCAGAGCTCAAACTAATCAGGTTCTGATGGTTCCTTTCACTCGTTCCGCTGCAGGAGGAAATCTCATTTCGTCTACTAACTTGGAAGAAGTACAGTCATCTTTTACTGAAATCGAATCCATAGCGGCATCCGAAGCAGGAGGAGAAGCGCTCTTCTCATCTGGCTTGCCAAACTCCGTGCCATCACTAACGAGGCCTACAGCAATTGAAGAACTAAAAGAAGCGTTATCTTTACCTTTTGCCGTTGAAAAATTCAAAAAAGTGCCATTTGCATCACCGAATTCAAACAATTTATTTCCGTCATTCGAGCAACAATCAAGATCCTTTGCAGTCACTCCAGGTCATGAGACCACAGTGGAATACGAAGCAACTTCTCACACTCAAGATACAAATCAGGTATATTTATACGTTATCATTTCTGTTGGTGTTATTTTTTTCATCATGAGTACCACTTTTCTGTATTATCTGTGCCGATGCATGATGAGAAGGAAAAAGAGGGAGAATCAGTTGGCTACCATAACTCCAAAATCCAATGATCCCAGAATGGCAGGAGTCAGGGCGAACCACCCTATCCAATTCGTGGTACCGACCACAATCGTCATCAGCGAAAACACGGAAGAATCTGTATCCGAAACAGATTATTCTTCCAGCGGTGCAAAAACACTTCCCATCATACTGGACAGAAGGAAAAAGAGGGGCTTCCACATAAATCCAGAGGACCTACAACATGGACTCTATGTTGGCGTTAAAGCAGCCTCAGAGAAAGGTACTTTTCTAGGTGACTTGGGGAAAGTTGGTTTCTCACTAAGTTTCAACGCTCTTAGAAACCAATTAACAGTGAAACTAATTGGTGCTTCAGAGCTTCCTTGCCACTTTTTAAGGACGACAGCAAATCCATGCGCAAAGATTGTGCTTCTGCCGGACAGGACGACCAAATATATGTCCAAAGTGCAGAGAAATACTATGAACCCAATCTTCAATGAATCTTTTGTGTTCAGTATGAGAAGAGATGATCTAGTGGAAAAGAAATTAAAAATATCCATCTATGATTATGACAAGTTTTCGCGCAAATGTATGATAGGACAAGTTGTCTATTCTGTGAAGGATTCTGGATTGGCCAACAGCACATCAGTCGAAGCAATGACTGGAGATATCTGGATTGATCTTAAACCAGAGACTTCTTCGGTAAGTTATATGTACTCATTATACAAAATACAGTTAAAATATTTTTTTTCTGTAAACAACAATATTTTTTCATTATATCATTAACCACTTGACATACGAATTTATTTACCTTTCTGATAAGATAACTCATCCTATTTTGGTAATTTATTGTTAATTTCATTTTTTAAATAATATATGGAGAATTTGGGACACCAAATCTTTTCAAATTCAATTTTTCCTATTCAAATACTTCATTCTGTGGCTTAGTTGCAGACTTGGAAATAAAAATTCAGTAATTCTTTTCGCGTGACAGACATATCATTGTATGCGAAATGGTTAACGCAAATTGGATAGAAATTACGCTGTTGCAAAAGTGCATTAAAAATATTACGGTTTTCGCAAACTTTTATATAAAAAATCAAGCATTGAACTTATTAAAAGTTAATCGATTCATTATAAGTAATATGCTTTACCTAGTTAAAATTAAATAAATTTGTCCCTTAAATTTCATAATATAAGTGTTTTAGTAAATGTTTGTTGAAAAATTCAGACAATATATTAATCAAAAATTAATTAATCCATTAAAAGTAATAGGCTTTACTTCATTACAGTTTATTTAATTTTCTCCCTTAAATTTTTAATATGGTTTTTTATAATCTTTAACTGAAATATTTTGGCATTATGTTCATCAAAAACTAATTAATGCATTTTAAGTAATATGTTTTACTTCATTGAAGTTAATTATTTTTGGGGAACTTTGTTAAAAAATCCAGGAACTTTGTTAAATAAAATTAGACCATTATAAGTAATTATAATGCATCATTACAGTTAATTCATTTGTTTCTTCTAAATTTTTAATATATAGGGAAAACATATTTCTAACAGTAGTATAATCTTTTACTTAACTGCAATCAAACTTGAATACACAAGATTGCGACTTGCCATCTGACATGAATTTTTGATAGCATAACTATATTCAAATGTAATCTAATAATTTAATAATTTTCATAACTAATTTATTTAACTATTTAATTCATCTGCTTATATTTGCTATTCCTATGCTTTTATTTTGAAGTTCTTGTATAATTTTAGAATTTTCTGTCAAAGGGATTATTTTCATTGAATAGTGAACGAATATTTATTAATTATAATAAAAAGATGGAGTTTTATTTATGCTATTGTTTTGTTTTATATTATTTTTCCTACTCTTTAAAAACAATACATATATGTTTTCGAATTTTTTTCAGTTATAAACAAATAACATAATTTCACACAAACAGTAGGAGGGACTTCTTAAAAGTACTAAAATATTAATGAAACAGAAAAGAGTTTTCAATTACTAAAAATTAAATCAAGTGTTTCTATGTTTTTAAAATTAAGCTGTTTTAATTAAATAATTCCATTTCAATTTTATCTTTCAATTATTTAATGAAAGTAAATAATGAAATATTCAATATTAAAAAAAGTAAAATTTATTTTATCTTAGTTAATTTTAATAACTTCTACTTCAATTAATTTTTAGCTTTAGTTTAATTTAAATAACAATTTTTTTACAGAGAAAATAATACTGAAATGCTTCATTCCATGATCCACAATTTATTTAAATGTTTTTCTCACATGCGTTTCACTCAATATAATTAAAATATGCAAGATTGTAAGTTTTTTTTTATTTCTAAAATTTTCCGACTAGATATAGTTTTTCACTTTTATTACAGACTAACTTTAATAATTTAATGTAATGATTATAGAATAAAGAGACATCCAACATTTTGTAAATAATTGGAGAAATACTAATTTATAAAATAATGAAATACGGTGGCAGTTAATTATTATATTTCAAATATTAATTGAAAAAAAAATAGGAAAATAAAAGTAAAATGACAGAATATTTAAAACTGTAATTAATATTTAAAATCTTGTTAAAATGAAAAATTATAAATATTTTTATTAAGTATTTTTTTAAATTTTTGAAATCGGTGATCACTTGTATTAGTGTTGTAAATATTAATTTAAGGAAATTACTTTTAGAGCTTTAAATTCAGCGTAAATGTTTACATTATTAAAATAAATAAAATTATAGAAGTTACAGATTAATTTGTATAACTACCAAAAATTAATATCCCGAGACAAAATAGTAATTTCAAGCGATTTTAATCGAAGGATAATTAAAAATTATTACGAGTAAATTATGGGGCTTTTAACGTTTGTAAATTAGCTGCTTTCAAGTTATTTTTGATATATAAATTGCAAAATTTGGTAGGCATCTAAATTAGTATGTAAATTATTATTTACACACTAAAATTAGTATGTAAATATCCTTTTCTGTACTTTATCGGAAAGGTCTCCTGAATACTTTTCCTGAAGGCACTGATAATTAAGCTGCCCTAAGGCACTATAGAGAAGGAGAGGGGGTAGTGGGAAAAAATATTTTTTTTCAATCTCAAAGAGACTTAAAACGTAGAGGTGTACGGAAATTTCAAAGTCAGATTTCAGTGATGGCAATCTTTTTCTTTGTTCAGATTTTACACAGATATATAGAAAATAAGTTTAAAAATTGTTATAATAAATTATGTATATTTAGAAGGAGATTGTAAGAAGCATTCTTTAAAATTCTTTTGCTTTTTTTACTAGCATTATTAGAAGGTATGCCACATCATTTCCTTGACATTCCATAGTGTTAATGAGTTATCAAAATTCTACCGAAACAATAAATTCAGCAATCATACATATAAATATCAGTAGACACAAAAAAAGATTTTTACAGCGTTATTAGAGGAACATATTGATTACATTTGCAAATTAAATCCGTATTATTTAATTTTGTATCAACAGCACCAATTTCACAAATGAAGATCTACAGAAGTACTTATAACACTTTTGCGCCTATTTTCCAAAGAAATCTTATTTCTTTCCTCATTAAAACTTCGAAACTTAAGCCAAACTAAGAATATATTACCTCTCATTGTGAACATTAGGTACGAAATATAAGTCTTCGGCTTGAAATTTAACATTTTAATGGAATCTGTAGCTAGAGTATGCATTTTTTTTTTGCTTTTTTTGGTGGCTGATTGACATTAGAATTTTACACCATCTATAGTTGTAGACATAAGATAACATACTGAATTTCATTAATTTAGAAGCTATGAGTTATGGTGTTTGAATATATTCGAAAGCACAAGCACAGAAAAAATATTCAATTGTTTGTTGGATTCAGTCTAAAATTTAATAAGCCTCTTTATTTTAAGTACTAGACTTGTGCAACACTTTTTATCTATGTCACTTTTTGCGTTTTGTAGTTATCGAATTCATTTGTATTCTAAAAACCTGAACGATGGACTTTCTGCCAATGAATTTATTTGAAACTCTAATTGAAATATACAAATTTAGTTGTAATTAACTAAATTTCAGACATCAAGCTAAAAGTGTTTTTTTAGTTATTGTTTTCAGTTATTGCTTAGTTACGGTAGGACACTGCCCCGGGGCTGTTCAACTGTAGAGCACTTGGAGAACACAGCACTTGGAAAAGGCCTACAGCGAAGACAGATAGATAGTTTGGAATTCAGAAAAACAAACATATAGAGAAATATAACAGAAAGAATGGCGTGATCGGAAAAGTCTACTCCATTTTCTTTTCTGAAAGTTTGAAATTTGGAAACCATCAAAATCTTTTACGATTAGTATAGTACTCATACTTATTAAGCTAAAAATTAAAAAGGCCACACAAAAATATTAATAAATGGCAAATGAATATGAAAATGCTGCAAAACTGCTGAAATCTATAACATTGACTCTAATATTAAGGAACGAGTTATTAATCGGTTACATATTTAAAGAATCGAAGAAACACGCGAATAACTGTCTTTTGTTTCATTAGTGGTTCATTAAATTACATATATAAACATAGCATAGAAAATACCAGTGGTGTTTGGGCACAGAAGAGGAAGAAAGCAGGTGTTTCCTTTTAGAGCGTTCTAAAAATAGATAAAATGGAGACGACCGTTAAACATGAATATTACGTGAAATACTTTTTGAAAAACTTCCTGTTATTGATAACCGTCAAATTATTCATTCTGAAAAACGAACGTCGTTTTTCATTTTTCATATGTAGTCCTTTAGGTATTCAATCTATTATATATTATCTAGATGGGACTGAACTAGATTAAAATGGGATTTTTTAAATATAATTCTGTAGAGAATTTAGTTTTATTATTTTATAGTCATTTTTATTTTGCTTCTTCTGATGTACATGCTAATTATTTCAATTACAGAATGTCACAATTTTTATCGTATCAAGACATCATTAGAACTTAAATTTTTAAACGATAAAATATATCAAAAAGAACATTTAAAATAAAGGACAGCGTATACTAAAACGGATAGTTAAAATAAATAATAAAATATATCAAAGCAATTGGAAACAATGCCAGAACAGTGAAATAGCCCATGATATAGAATTTAGGTTAAGAAAAAAAATGATTCAAGAAATATATGCTAAGATATTAGACTAAAAAAAGTAAATGATGATTGCATTTTGGGCGAATTAAATATTATATAATAATGACCGAATTAAATATTATATAATCTTAAAAAATATTGAAATGTATGCTTTTTTTAATACGTTTTTTTTTCTATTTTTTATAGATAAGAAAAATTATTTGCACTGTTTCGTGCATTTGTAGATTCACAAGCGCTTCTATATTAATAATTGACAACGAATTTAATAGTAAAATAATCAATGATCTAATAAAAAACTTACGAACATTCCTGGTTCAAGAACTAGTTGAAAATAGTTTTGGTTCTTAATAGTTCATGGACTAGTTTTGTCAATAGATAACTGATTTCCAATAATGTACTTTTATCTAAGGTTTAAATGATGAATATTAAAAATTTAGCAGAAAAAATATCCAAATTTTGGCTGAACTGGCAGGAAAAGGTTTAAATAAAGAAAAAAAATTCGTTTTCATAAGAATTCAATTTGTATTAATTCTTCATGTTTTACTAAACCATCATTCTTTTCAAATGCATGAAATGTTTCTATGAAACGTTTGGGCTTGTGAAATGAAACGGGAAGATGTCGAAAATTTATTATTACGAATCTCATCAACAGTCATGTACAAAACTGCGTAGTTTCTAAATGGAAATGATAGGTGTTTAGAAAACATGTCATTCAACTGACAGGTACTTCTGGGAACTTGTCGAATAATTAGAAATATTTCTGCTAGTTTATCCATCCATTCATGTTTGTGTTGGAAATGCTAATAAAATACGAACCGAAATATACAAGAAAATTATTTCATTATGTCCATAAATATAGCAAATTCTTTTCTTAACTTCATTCAAAGTAGATAATTCAGCAATAATATAAGATTTTTTTTATTAAAAATTATTTTTCTAGTTGAACAGGAAAAAAAGGATCTAATTACCTGAATGTCAATAAAAAGTCATGAAATATGACAACTGCAACCGAAAAAAATTATTCTAATTAATCATAAACTAATTGTTGCTAATTGTTGATTAAATTAAATTCCATTTTATAACTGAGGTTATTTCATATGCATAGTTATTTTCTAATTTCAAAACTATCTGTACTTGCCTAAAAATACATACGTACCTATCATTATGCCATAAAAACTAATGAAATGTTTTCTAGAATTATTTCTCATCCAACGAGATGACGAGATTCTTAGAACTTTATAAAATCTAAGTACAATTTTTTATATTGTAAATTTGTTTCAAAGAAATAGGAAAGCCATTTGAGAACAAGATTTTTGTTCTGAATTGTAGGTAAATCCTTACATCAGAATTTGAACGTACTTTTTCCCATCATACTATCATTTATAAGAGCATGGCCTGAGCCTGATCTTCCATATCACATAATCATTTTGAAAGTCTGAGTCGAGCCTGTATTTCCATATCAAATTCTCATTTACAGCAGACTACAGTATTCAATGGATATTTAGAAGCAAGAAATTTCAGACATTCCTTTTTTATTTTAGAAGTCGGGACATCATTGCAATCATGCAGACAAGTGCAAAAAAAGCTATTGAAATATCTTATTTTAAAACATTTTCTTTACTAAGAAATATTGCAATTCTAAGACAAATAGCACAGAGAAAATTTCCATGGTAACCATGTGATGCTAAAAAGTAAATCTCCTTCACAGTTAAGCTATGAACGAAAGAAATACTCCCTTCTTCTTTGCCATTCTTTCCAATCATATCATTATTTCTAAATATTTTCTGAAATAAGAAGCAAAGAAGTCTACAAAAATACAGGAACTAAATCGCATTTGTACGCCATAGAATGTTTGGCAAATAAATCACGTTTACTGTTTAACCAAAAGTGAAATAAACGCTTTTCGTCATTCTAGACCATAAAACTCATGAACTAAAGTACAGACAATACAGAACCAAAATATTTAGGTAAAGGACGTTTGCAGATAGCGACATCAGCTAAAAAGCACTTGCATTTCTTGGCAAATAAGTCACATAAATCCTAGATAAAAGAAAGATAAGAAGAAAGCATTTTATGTTCATTGCACGATAAGACTTCTTAGACGGTTCAAGGTAGAAATAAAAAAAAATGGCTATATAATGTCCTAACTAAGTCGCTCCTAACTGTAACTTTGTTTGGAAGCAAGCATTTATCTTTATCTTATCTACTTTTTGAGTAATTTAGCACTTCTGGTGTCCGTTTATTATATTACGCGATGAAATATAATTAATTAAATGGGATGAAAAAAGTATTTTCGTACAAAAAATAATGTTTATAAGCTGCTAGAATAATGCATGCGTTGCAGTTACTTGAAAAATATTTAAGAAAAATAAATCTGTATTCTGATATTATTGAACAAGCCATTAATTCATTCGTTTTCTGACTTATATGGCTTTAAAATGTGAAATCAATTTATTAATTCTGTCATAATGCTGCTTTATTTCTTCTAATCTTAAAAATCCACTGTCATGACGGCTGGAAAAAATACGTCTGAAGGAGTATTTTGAGGATCATTTAGTGTTGCGATAGATTATTCGATGTAGAAAAATAGGAAGTTTATAGTGCAAAAAGAGCAATAGAAATACCCGGAGGTTAACTTAGACAATGCGGTCTAACATCACTTTATAATTTATATTATTATGTTTTCCAAATCCTGATTTTCAACTTATTAACCTGATTTTAATTGAGAAAATTTGATATCTATGAAGTGAAAATGCACTTTCATGTTCAAAAAGCTAGAAAAAAAGGACAGAAAATTTCAAAAGTTTCATCATGCTCACAAGGATTTCAAGGAATTTCGTTTTTTTTTAAAAAATTATGTCTGTGTTGTCTCCGAAATTTCTTAATATGAAAACCTTAACCAATAATTGCATTTTCTCGTTTCACTGTTTTAAAAAAACTTATATTATTTGTAACGATTCGAAATTTATTTATTTTTACTTCCTACATAACTCAAACTTTTTAAAATGTATAAAGAAATTATACTCGCCCTGATGAAGTATTTTGAATTTAATTCGATTATTGCCGCATAGTGAATGAAAGAATTGAGGGTTTCTAAGGGTCAACATTGGCCATGGAACAACCCTCTCTTAGAAGGCATTACCAGTTGTTCATATAGAACCCTCGCAGTACCACCAGAAAATCTAGAAATATGCTAATGAATCCAAGATTTTTAATCTACTTTT
>JAOUZG010001904.1:1187355-1242700 GCA_026289955.1 Argiope argentata | reverse complement strand
TCATTGAAAATTGTTTATGCATATAATGAATAATTCTCATTGAAAATGTTTTATCCATATAATAAATAATTTCCATTGCAACTATATATTTCTATATCTACTTGTGAAATTTTTATTAATGCATATTTTATGAAATAATATGCTTTTTAATATTATTCTTTTAGTAACTTTTATTAATAAATTAATTTTTAAATTATTGCTGCTTTTAATGCATTGAAATATTTTGTAATTATTGCTGCTTTTAATGTATTGAAATATTTTATAAAATTATTGGTTCAACCAAAAATCTACAAATATCAATCTTTTAAAAAATGTTAAATGCTAAATAAATAAAAAAAATTATGTACATACTAAATAAAAAGAATTAGCAGTTTCTATAATTTTCGGGAAAAATGATTTTAATAATTTCTTGTCACAATAAAATAGCTATAGATTTCTTACAATTATCAAAACACTTCTTTCGTTTTTGCAATGAAGATTTTAAGTGATTGGCAAAATAGTAACCCAATTATTCGCATTATAAGATTCGCATTTTTTTTTAAATCGTAGCTAATATTTTCTGGAAAGCTGTCAGAAACAAAAAAAATGGTAATTAAATTAATAATCAGTTGTTGTTTTTTTGTGCATAAATGTAAGTCGTATATATTTAGATGACCTGAAAAATTATTTGCGAAAGTTTCATGATTTTTTCTGTTGTAGATTTCTGGTAGAATATTTAGTTTCACATCATTAATTGCATTAAATTTACTGTTAACGAAAATAGAACTCAACAAGTAAGAATACAAAACGAGTGTTTAGCATTTCAATTTTTTGTTTAATTTAAATTATTTGAATCTTGGATTTCCAAATTATGTAATCGATACTTTCTTTGATCAACCATTTCCACATCTAACTTTATTCATTACTGAAATAGAGATTAAAAATGCCTTCTTATATTTTTTAAATTTGGGGAAATATCATTTGATTTTTACTAAATGTTTTTAATTATATGTAATAACTATTAATACAGAAAATAAGTCATTAAAAATGTAATTTCGGACAAACCGAATATAATAATAATAATAATAAAATATAATTTATTATAATAAAGCAATATCATAGCATATAATTGGTTTTAATTAATTTCAAAGAATATAAAAATTGTCATTAAATTTTTATTTTAAAAATGCTCTTAACAATATTATGTTTTTATAACTGAATGAACTTCTTGTCAAAAATTAAGCATACTTATTCACACACATAAATGCGATATGCTCAAAAATTCGAGTCTTTTTTAACACAAAACTTAATAATTTAATTAAAACTGATGCGGAAGTCTTGAAGTATTCAAAGATAAATGAAATGTAAGGAAAGTAAGATAACTAATGTTATATAATTAGATATAAGCAAAATATTTCATTCTTAAAACTTGAACTAAGTACTGAGAATTAGATAGTATTTAGTCTGCTAAAATGAAATGTACTCAGAAACTATAAGTAGCTATAAAATAGTTCTTTCAATTTTAAGATATCTGCAGTATAACTATTTGATGAAATAAATTTCATTTTTCATATACTGTTTGTATAAGACATGGGATGATGAATTATATTTGTACGCGAGAAAATTAACATTTCGAAATTGTTGTAGGCAGGGGCCTGACATGTGTATTTTCAAAATATTATTTTCTGCGAATTGAATTTTTAATCTCATTTCTTTCTGTATTTGCAATTTTTTATCATTGAAACATGAATGTAATTTTTCAAAATTCGTTCAATGGAATCATTTTTCCAGGAACCGAAAACTACAAAGTCTTAAATGCCAAAGATTTTTGTTACAAAATTCTAAAGGAATTGGTTTTTCTATAATTTTCATAATGTACATATTTATACCTTGAATAGTGTAAATTCATTCCATTCCTTGGTTTTGCATGCAGAAGTGTTTAAAGTACAGCAGTGAACTGCCTACTGGAGCTTGAGATTAGCTTAAAATATTGAAAAAACAACAGTTGGTTGGAAAAAATCTAGACATTGAAATTTCTCTCCAAATACAGACAAGCGAATAACTATACATTATTTTCCTTGTGGCATCAAAAAGATGACGAATAATGTTGAGAGTTTATATGTAGTTTTGATAATCAGTTGATTGTTAGATACTATTTATTATCATCCAATGGAATAATAATCTGTGAATTGAAGCTCTAGAGAAACAATTGGTCAAGATTTTATTAATAATTTATTAAACTGAACTTCTATAAGAGTTTTTACATTCCCTCAATCTGTCTCCTGGCAGTTCGATATTTCTAACACTGTTTAATACGCATACTTCTAAAAATTGAAATAGGCATCTTAATTAATGTGCTTCTTAAGGAATGTGTTTCTGAAACATAAAAGTTTAAATAAAAAGCAATAATTTAAACTTTAATGTTTTGCTGCTCCTGATGAGTTTTCAATACCTGGCAAATAAAAATGGTAAAAATCAGAAATCGTTGAAGTCTTTCAAATCCTTTCTTTAATCTTCATGTATAGCAATTTTTTGAAAGACAAAACCCTTCTAAACCCATAGTAAGGAATACCTAAAAATAACAATAATAGCATAGATAAAATCGATTAATGTTTTTAAAAATTTTCTAAAATGCATATATTTTGCTTGGCTAATGAAAAATTCATTTTCTCATCCATGTAATTTACTTTTCCGAAAATTTTAGAATTTCATTCCAATATAGAAGTTGACAAGCGAGAATATTTTTGTTGGAATATACGAGACTAGTATGATTGAAATTATGATTAAACGAGGCATCTCGTGACCAACAAATATATAATTCATAATCTACAACAATACGTCGAGACATCGGTACATCAGTTTACGGCAGTGACCAGTCACACAAGCTATATCAGACCAAATTTCATTCCAATGTACGTTCGATTTTAAAATACCGAAATCTTTAATGCATATCTTTTTTGCCAGAGCAAAAATTTTCGAAACAACTCCATATCTTGCAGTACATAACAATTTTTAATAAACCCGTGTACTGGAATTGTAAAAAATCATCTCATTCAACTTTACTTAATTCATCTGGTCGATGGCCTTATCTTAATTTTTCTGGAGAATGCGATATCTGGAGGCTGCATTACTTGCTACATTGGTTCGGCATTTTCTGTAGTTCCAATATGATGAGATTTTATGAACTATCTTATAAATCAAACATTAATGATTCTAATTTGATCAATTGGTTTCTCAATATTATGTATCTAACATGATTTGATCATGAAATTGGGAACATATCGGAGCATTCCTGAGAGATACTTTATCTATAAAGACAGAGAATAATTATGTCTCGATGCTTATCAGTGAAGACTTTATTCTTCCAAACAATTCAAAACGATCTGCACTAGATATGTAAGGATTGCATTATATCTCATGAACAACTTTTATTTGCATTATTATCATGTGAGAACAAGATGTTGTTTTCGTTAGGGTTTTTTGAATAATTTAAGGCAACGAATAATTGAAGCTCCAAATCGCATAGGCAATGAATAAAGCATAAATGGCAATATTCATCATTATCTTTTCATCAAATATATTTTACCTGCTTTTAACAGTATTGCATTATTGGTATGCATGCTTTTTTGAAAGCAGATGCGTTTTTAAAAGGTTGACCTGCTTTTACCAGTATTACTTTTTCAAATTGGTTTAAAGTACTTTATTTTTCTTAATTTAAATCATGACTTAAAATGATAATTTTTTCACATAACTTAAAATCTGAGATCATAGATTTCCTTTTTTTTCTATATGACTGGCATTTATTAATAAAACACATATTTATTTATAAAATCTAATTTAAATTCTTGTGCTTATTCGGTTAAGTAATCCTATCTCGGTTAAGTAATGTTCAGTAATTAAACATAAATGTTTTAGATTTTATTATTATGTGTTGTTAAATATAAAATTAAAACTAAATTAAACTAGAGAAAATGAGAGAGAGATATTATCTCTAGAGATCTAATACTGACAGGTATTAATAATAAAAGATAAAGACTTTTTTTCCAGCATTTATAAATTTAAAACTATCAATTTAAATTAGAGAGCTTGCAAAAAATTATTTTTTGAATAATTAAGCAAAGAAAAATGTGAGTCATGCGCTCTTTTTATATTGAGGCGACAAAAATGAACCTGAAATTTTTAATTAAAAGAATTTTTTACTTTATTGCGATTAAAAAGACTAATAAAGAAGAGTTCTTTTCTCTTCCCATCGTCAAGCAAATCAGATAGAGGGATTAGATTACCCTGATACAAAATTTTTGAGCTATCTTCTCAAAATAGGCCAGCATTTTGAACATCAAACAACATCGTTGAATAACGTTCTTATGGCTCTTGCCATGAACAAGCTCGCAGAAGTAGTCAGCGATTTAAGCCTAATCAGCATCTCTTGTTTTATAGCAGCGCCAACTACATTTGCTACTCACTCATCACATTCGATTACACAGCGTCTTTTCACAGGAGGAAGGGGTACACTCACACATCTCACAGATAGCACACAGAAGAACAACCATGTCCGAACCGGGACTCGAACTTGGCACGCCCGTATCACAAGAAAGACTCGCTACCCCAATGCCAGGACGCAGGTGGTGAACAGCATAAAACTTACTTATATTAAAAGGAAATGATTCCCCCCCCATTTCTCTGGTGGGCATTCGCCTCAGGGCAATATAACTAATGAAAAATTGTTATATTGCTCTGCATAAGGGATCGGTGCACGTGATGCTAGTATTAGGGGCTATTATGCACCAACCACTACGCAAGAACTTATTTCTCATAGCAATGGGTGTGCAAGTTCCTCTCAGATGCTAAAAGTATCTGAGAAGTTTTCTCTGTGTTCTCTTTCTTTCTTAGAAAATCCCTTCAGAAATTTTACTTACTGTTCTCATTGATATCTCTTATCTTAATGGTTGATATCGGGTTATAAAACTAAGATTGCGTTCTGATGGTGGTTTACATGGGGCGTTGTTTCGTTTCTTTAAATTTAGTTTAATATTAACGTCCTATTGTAAAGCACCACTAGGACTATTTCGGGACGAGCCTTGTAGTTTTGAACGTTGGTCAGATGACGAGGACGATACCTAGTTCTCCAAACCATACCAACGGGGAAACATTTGGCCTTGATGGAATTAACGTGCAGCAGACCCCCTTACACTGCGGCTCTTCGGTGGATTTGGGTCTCGAATCTCAAACCCTACCACTCACGAGCCAAGACCTTGCACACCAGGCCACAGCTTCTCTATTTGGAATTAAATGTTGATATTTTGAATTCATTGGCTCTAATTTCCTGAATAATTGGATTGTTTAATAAGGAAGGATTTTTCACTGTTTGATGTTACTGTTTCAGGCGGTAAAGTTTATATCCTTTGCGTTTATTTTAGTATTGACAAAAACATAAGTATAGGACTCTAATTTTTATGAATTTAGATTTGTTTACCTATGTTACCTGTGGGTTTTTATTAACCTCTTGACATGCAAATTTATTTAATTTTCTAATTAAATGACACATCATATTTTGGTCAATTTATTGTTAATTCGATTTTTTTAATAATATATGGAACATTTGAGATATTAAAGCGTTTCGAATGGATTTTTGCGCATTTAAATACTTAATTTTGTGGCTTAGTTGCAGACTTGAAACTAAAAATTCAATAATGTGCGTTTCACACGTCATTGTATGCGAAGGGGTTAAATATGAATATTTATATTTCAGGATTGCTGATACTTATTTGAGATGTTGACATTGGGATTCTACTTTTTTATGAATATAAATTTGTTTATCTGTGATACCTGTGAGTTCTTATTAAATTTGAAACTTAATATTTTATGATTACTGATCCTTTTTCTCCCGTAACTTCATAGTTTAATAGCATTTTCGTGTTCCTCGGGTCAGTATTTAACTCAAGCACTTTTCAGAAAAAAATGTTAGCTTAAATTCTTGCTTGAAAGCTACCTTTGATAAAAATTTCGAGTATGAATCAATTTTTGTAATTTTTTTCTTAATCCATATTAGTTTTCAGATTTAAAAAGAATACGGATATTTCTAATATCAAGTGCTTATTATTTTAACCTTGATGTGTTATTTCTATCCTATCTTTCAAATAAATTTGTAACCCTGATATTCAATCATCTTGACAAGCTTAACTGCTTTAAATTCATATCTAAAGTTCTCAACTGATAAAATAAAACTAAAATATCTTTTGAAAACTTTCTATTTTGTAATTTGAAAAGAAAGTAGCTTCTGGAAATTTACATTTCAGTATGCCTTTGCAGATAGCATTTTCAAGATATAATTTTAAATCATTGAAATTCTGCAGTTATTCCTTATTTCGATTTATTTCTCAAACATTTAAATTGAATTCATACAAAATATATTCGATATCGGGAAATATTAATGCAATGAGCACGATTTTCGTGATGACTTCGTTGAATTTTACGAAATATTTTGAATAAATAAATGAGATTTTGCATAACTTTAAAGCTTTTTGACAAACAGTGATGTGCATTATGAGAATTCTGAATTTCGAATCATAAAAAAGTAAAAGCAACCTTTGATGAAGATTTATGACATAATATATGAAAGAAGAAAGTTTTATCCATAAATCATGAAACTTTGTATATGAATCTCTTATGTTCAAACTTTTTTTAAATAGATATAAGTAAGTTCTTTCCATTTATCTGAACATATTTGTTTTCATACATCAAGCAAAACCAACATTAAGTAAAGAAATAACTATTATTTCTTTTCATCAATTGAAAATAATTATAAGAACATTGGTAAATAAATCAGAAAATACTTTGCAACGATACGTTATTTACTTATTTATTTCGTAAATTATCAAATTTTGTAGTGGACAAATTATTTATTTCATATTTAATATCAGTTAAAAAATGCGGTAATTAGTTTCATTCTTTATTCAATTCAAAATGCTTAATTAGAATCTGAATTTATAAATGCACATAGAATTTGCTTATAAATCTTGTTAATAGGAAATGTTTAAAAAGGGATTGTTTCAAAGTTCGCTTAAAAAATTCAAAATTCAAAATATCTACAAGTCAACATATATTTTGCTTCAAAATTGTTTTAAAGGTTTTAAAACATTTTTAAAGTGCATTTGTATCATAAAAGTCAAACAATCCGAAAATTTGATCAAGTTCTAACGGTGCTTAGAATAAGAACTTCCAAATACAGTATAAAATATTTTAAATCTCTTTAAAATAATTCTTCAATTGTTTGAAATAAATTTTGCCTTTCAAAAAATTTAGGTAAACAACATTCTGTTTCTGAATAATCCATGGAATGAGTCAATTACATATGTATTATAATATTCGTAATCATTCCATAATTGCTATTATTTTGTTTTCTAACATTAATCTGAATGTCTATCTTATAAACCATAATTTAGTAATTGTGAAATTACACGTGTTTTAAACTAGGCAGGTTTTAGATTAAATTAAAAGTTGTTACACTTTGATTCGAATTTCGATTCAAACGTTTGATACAACCTATGAGTCAAACACAGATATATTACAGTATTAGTAATCATTCTATAATTGCCATTATTTTATTTGTTTTCTATCAGAAATCTTAATGTTGGTCTTATTAACCATAACTTAGTAATTGCAAAATTACATATAGCTTTAAAGTTGATAAGTTTTAATGTAAAACCCGGGCTACAAGATGAATCTCGATTCAAATGGTTGATCCCATGTAATTATTCTATAAAGGCCATTATTTTACCTGAAATTTATAAAATTGAGACAGCGTCTTTGCTGCATGTTGTGATGTATTTTTGATTGAATAAAATTTGATGCCGGCCTCCTGGTATAACCTTAGCGCGTCTTATTTAAGAACTGGGTGTCCCGAGTTCGAGTCCTGATTCGGGCATGGTTGTTTTTCTGTGTTCTATCTGTAGGATGTGTGAATGTCCTCGCCTGTAAAAAGGGGCTGTGCAAGCTACTGTGATGAATGTGTAACTAATGCGTACATTTGGCCCTAATTGGCTACCTCAAAACAAGAGACGCTCCTTTCGGCTTAAAACTCGCTGAAGCCTCGGCGAAGCTTGTTCATGGCAAGAGCCATTAATAACAATAACAAACCTGTTAAAACATTTGATTGGTGGGAATAATGGAAGTAAAATTTTCGGTTGTAGATGCAGGTGTGAATAATGTTTTTTTTTTTTTATTTGTTATTTTAAAAAGATGCTTATCTATCAATTTAAAGGTTTAAAAAATCCCCCATTTACCTTTATCGAATTCTTCATTTGTAAATTTTGAATAAAACAATATAAACATTGATGTGCAATATTAATAGTATTACTTTGTTGTAGAATCAAAACTTTAAATTCAGAACATATTCAAATAAAAATATTAAAATAAAAATTGCTTCACTAATCATAAAAAATAAGAGCTTCAAATTCAAAAGGCCTGTAAATCAACTAATATTCTCTTTTGAAGAAAATTTGGAAGTATGTCGTTGTTTCTTCGTTTCCAAAGTTTTATTATTGAGTAAAACGACTTAAAACAGGTTGAAATTGACTTATTATAATTATTATTCTCATAACTTTATTCCATAATCTTTTGCTATTATTTTCTTTTTGTTTTAAAATCACCTTTTAGTTCGGTAATACTTTTTATCATGGAAATAAAATAAATCTTGGTGCTGAAGTGTGGAAACAATACGAGTAAAACAGCACACATGCAAATAAATTATTCGTAGCAGCTCAGACACTTACCTCACTATCGGAAACTTCTTTTCATTATGAATATTCATTTCAATTTCATTATTAATGATTTTGAAGTGGTTCAAATCATTTGTAAAAATTGTTAAGATTATTTAGATGTCCTTTATTCTTCACAAATCTTATTTGTGCTATAAATTTTCTTTCAAAAGGAACATATGTTATAATATTATATAAAACTAATATTTACCATTTATTGCCTTATTTAGTTATATGTAATTAAAAGTAATTTTGTGTAAATTAAGGTTTGTTCGTCTGATCCATATACAATATCGCATTGTTTAACAGATTCGAATAAAATCTGGCACACATATTATTTTAAAAAACTTAGAAGAATTAATTGTACTTGTAAAAATTGTTCTGCTGCTCTCTATAAGAAATGAAATATGGGTTAAAATATTAAATATTTTTCTAAACATTAGTTAAAGATAATTCGCAGCACAAAAATTCTATTTAAAAAATTAGTTTTATAATGATACTATAATTTCATTACAATATTTGTGTCCTCGGATTTTTAATTATTTTTAAACTTTAGAGCAGTAATTATTAATTGTTATTAGTTAGTATTAACGGTCCAACAAATGTTTAAAGAACTGATTATTAAAATTTAGAAACTGTTAGATTTAACAATTTTTTTTCTCTTTCATGTACACGAACGTTTTAAATAAACGCAGGCAGTAAATAAGCAATAAATAGAATACGTTTACATTAGTTATATTTTATAACTAATGCCTTATGGAAGTATTATGCTCACGATTGTATTATGTTTGTATAAGAATTAATTTTTTGATTTTTCTTATCATTAATTTTAATAATTTTTTCATTTGTATTGTATTTTCAATAAGTTCAACTTTATACTGATAAACCGGTGTGTTTTATATGGATATCTGAAATAATTTCATCAAATTTCAATTGAAATTCTAATTTTTACACATTTTTTTGCAGGTTATACCTATGAAAAATATTATTCTGGAAGTGTACAACCTGGCGGTATGACTTGCATTATATTTTAATGATGATGGATATTACGATTGTTTTATGTTTACCGACTTTTTATTTTAAGTAAATGCTATTCAAATTCTTTTAATTGTAACAAAAAAAATTCTTTAAAAATTGTCTCTAAATAATTAATTTATAACCCCAATTTCTAAATTAAAAAATATTAGCAAAGAAATAATTTAACCTATTGCTTTAACAAACTTCATAAGCAATGGTGGCATCAAGCCATACATTCTTAATATATGATAAATTCGCTAAGCAAATTTAATTTTAGAATTCTATGCGCAACTTCTTGAAGCAAAAATTATCTCATAGTGTATCTAAAGAGAATATATTTATAGAAAAGGACGTCAAACTTGCGATTCAACTAGAATGGCAATAGAAAAAAGTTTTAATAAAAAAATATTTTCATTTCCAGAAAACTAATAATATAAAAAAAATACTTAGCACGTCATTAGTATTATACTGCTATTCAACAATTGAAAATAAATTTAACAGCTTTCTGGTTCAATATTACTCAAATATTTATCCTTCATTTGTCCCACAAAGCAAGTATTTGATTTAAGTTTAAAGATAAGGAAAAATGAACTTAATATTTAAGATCGAATTTAAATTTTTAGGTACTTTTCCGTTAGCTGGGCAGCAGATAAAATTCTTTAAAGAAATTTGGCGGATTTCTATATTATTTGGCTATTTTACGCCCCGGCTAACGGAAAATTACCAATTTTTGAATTTAAATTAGCTCTTTGGAAAGAACAGTTGATGCAGTTTGATTTTAGCAGTTCAGCTAATTCAATACATGAAGTATGAAGTATGTTGACAATGAAATTCTGAGCAACCTATAAAACTTACCGATAACAACTAATATAAAAAAATATAAAGTCTATTCTTAATTAGGCTAGCAAAGGAACAATTGAATTTAGTTACTTTTTATTAAATAATTACTAATAATATAATCAATTTATCAAAAAAATGATTTGAATTGAACTTGCATTCTTCAAATTCATGCGAAAAAAAAAACTGACATTTTTCCTATTACCAATTGAATTACTGGATGTTGATGACCATTTTCATTACAAACTACTCAAACTCTATTTAAAGTATTGAATAAAGTCTTAAAAATTAATTAAATTAATGAATTAATATTTTTAAAAAATTGTATTAACATCAAGTGTCATCCACTAAGAGTTTAAAAAGATTTATTTGAACTTGAGTGAATGAATAAAAAGTATTTCCTTAAAGGTTGAAAATTTGAACAAAATATATATAGGAAGAGTGTGAACTAATATAGGAATTGAAAAAGTAACATGTAATTTGTTACTTTCCCAAGTTATATAAATATATATGAGGAGAGTGTGAACTAATAGTAGGAATTGAAAAAGTTTTAAACCTTTGACCTGAGTTATAAACAAGTCTAAAGGACTTTTTTATCTTTAGAAAATAAAATTTCTTTCTTTTCCTTTCTTTTCTCCATTGGGATAAAGTTAGCATCCAACCGTATCCAGGTGGGGGTAAGCAAGTAAAAATTGTGCTTAGATTTGAAAGCAAAAATTTAAAAAAAAAGGAATGCTTTAATTTTTTAAGCATTTGACTGTGAGGTGTTTAAATACTGGAAATTGTGAAATAGAATTCTTTCTTGTTTAGAAACGTGAAATTACTTTTGTGAGTGATTGATTTTTTAAAAGAAAAGTATTTTTGTTAGATAAAAAAAAAAGAAATCTATATTCACCTTGGTTGAATTTTGAAATCAATCACAGAGGATAAAATATTCCTTGAAATTAGAAGGACGATATCGAGAAGAAATGCAAAAGGCCAAAAAAAAAATTACAATTTTTAAAAATTTAATTTTTTTTTGAAATGAAATTGTTATATTAACTCAAAAGTTTATTATACAACTCCTTACATTTATAACTTTTTCATTTAGCCCCGATAACAATGGTATTTACACTCATGATTTAAATTTTAGGAGGCAAATACACGTTACTGATCAAGTCTTACTAAACATGTAAACTGTTACGTCACTGATATCACATTAATTTATTAACAATAATTAATAAATTAATGTGATTTTAATGTGTAACTTCACATTAATTTATTATTCTTAATGATAATTCACATCCTTTACCTGCAACAAATATTCTGTAAATGCCTTTTTGATGTACTCTTCAGTTCATGCCATAATTTTGAGCAATATTTTTCATATTAACAGCAGTTGAGTTTATTCTAATACCAGGCTTAAAAGATGCTGGTTATTAAATCTTTTTAATTCATTTATATCAACATCTTTCTTTCTATTTTATAAATCTTTTAATATTGTTTTTAGATACCAAATACTACTTTTCGAAATTTATAATTATTTTATATCACTAGTATGATGAAATGTCACAAATAAAAATATTTTTTTTTATTTTAATAAGAATATCTTGCCTATTTTTTGTAGAAAAATATGAAAGCAAAATTGAAGTTCCAGGAAGTGGAGGTAACTATGCATATTAGCTTTTGAATAATTATCATTTCCAAATCTCTCTTTTACATAATACTTTTATGTATGTTAAATAATAATGCTATTTTTTAGTGATTTTCGTAGTAATTGAACATTATTTTCTCTTTAAAACTAGAAATTACATATTTTGTTAAGAAGTTATTAGATTATTCTGATAATTTGAAATTCGAACGTACAATTTATTACATTGCCTACTAAGTATATTCTATATGATATTACATGTCGGTAATTTTAATACCAAGATGTTTGTTGAAGAAACAACGATCATACCCGTATTTTCAAAGATAATTATTTACTGTTTCCAATTGTAAAGTTTTAGAGGCTTCTAATTCCCTTGGTGACAAAAAATTATGTGGTCACTTTAATTTAGCCTGTTTTTCTTTTAATTATATATGAAAGTAAACTTCAATTTGATAATTAATGTTTTCTAA
Organism: Argiope argentata; assembly: GCA_026289955.1. Lineage (NCBI taxonomy): Eukaryota > Metazoa > Arthropoda > Arachnida > Araneae > Araneidae > Argiope > Argiope argentata. The sequence continues at coordinate 1,230,011 of JAOUZG010001904.1, read as the reverse complement.
TAAGAAGTCTCTGAGCAAATATTTTGAAGATTTCTCATATTTTTTGCATCAGCATTTGTGCTATGCTTATAACCGAATACATTAAAAGGTTGCCAAATTTTCACATCTTTTATTGTCTTGAATTCGTCATATAAACGCTATATAAAAAAAGTTTCTTTCCTTTCTCATATTAAAAAAAACTGTCTTTCTTATTAAATATATATTTTTTATTGATTTTTATACCGAAAGTGTTTTTACTATTATGCTTAATATTTTTATTTTCTAAAATAATTTTTGCTTTTTATTAGAATGAAAATTTTGATTTACTATTGATGTGATCAATAGGTCTAACAGTTTAAATAAGTTGACCATATATATACTGATAAATTGTTAAAAATAAAAATTTTCATTTAAGCAGCATTTTGATTGAAAACACAGATAATTTTCCACTAATATAAATTTATTTAAAATTAAATTCTTTTATATATGTGTCATAAAATTTAAGAAAAAAGCAATAATTTCAATTCATTGCAATAATTTAATTTATTTGTATGTTTATAGGTGGAGGTAAGATTTTTTAAAATTATTTTCAAAACGATAGTCTTGAAATAAATTCTATTATTTTGCTTTCGAAAAACTTAAAACATTAATTTAGGCTAATTTGAATTTTTTTAGCCCTTTAGGAGTTGATTTCATAAATTTTAATGCTTAGAAATACGATAGTGAGAAGATACTATAAATAATATAGATTCGTACACGAATGAGAAAGATTGTTATGGCTTTTATAGACCAATATTCAAAGATTCAAAGCTTTTTACTATAAATGTAAGGAGTTTCTGAAAAAATTTATTATTACAGAAACCTATAGATATAAAGTGAAAGATCTTTAAATAATGAAAAATTATCTTTTATTTTAAAAGTGAACATAAAGCATAGGTATAGAAATGACTGAAGGGCATAAACAAAAGATAGCATTTATAAAAATTCTCTATACAAGCAATCAGTAAATCACTAATTTGAAAAAAAAAATATTTGAGCTCAGAAAATTGAATTTATGATCTTCATTCGCTCTCCTGTAAGCACAGTAGACTTTTAAAGCCTTCAGATTGAGTATAGAATTTTCAAGAAGAATCTTCGTATTTCCTTTCCAATTTATAATAGTCTAAAAAAATCTGTATTTATGAAAATTAATTTTTATTGCCAGTTGCCAAGATTGAAGTTATTAACTTTGGTCCACCGAATCTGTCAGTTCATTAATCGTCTAGCGAGATAAGTTTCATTGGGCTAGGTTAAAAATACTCTAACGCTGTTTTATCTGTGTTATCGAATACTCATATTCAACATTGTATATTTTTTTCACTAGACAATTATTTGTTTCAATCCTATTTTGGTGATTAGCTTGGATTTGAATATTCATGAACATTATGAATCGAGTTGATGCCGGTAGAAGGAAGCTAAACTAATAATATTTAACTAATGTAATAATATTTTTGCTTTGAAAATGTACTCTAAATATTTCTTTGTTTCTTAAGCACTGAAATTTTTAAGTATAGATTTCGTTAGTTATTCTGAGACAATCGTATCTCAAATATTGTTAACAGAATAACAGCCCATCTAGATAAGAACAACTCCTAGTTTATTGAAAATGCATATTGATTTTCTTTATTACAAAACTGTCTACTGAAATAAGTAATATTACAGATTCTTAACATTTTATATTTGAAAAGCGGTTATAGATACAGTATTTTAAACAGTCTTAAAATCGCAGTTAAGTCAATTCCATTGCAAATTTAAAAAAAAACCCGTCGTTTTTTTTAAATTGTGTAACGACATTTACAAGAATTCATGACATTCCGAATCTATGATTCTTAAAGTAAAAAATTCTCAATTTTAATCAATATTATTAACGAAGAATGAAATTGATTGATATATCCACATTTTGCTATACTACATCTTGAAGTTAATCATAACTATCCTAAATGCTTCGAAAATTTGCTTAAAACATCATAATTAAAACCAGAAAATTTCATTTTGATTTGAAATTATGCATACAGATATTTTATAGGAGACAAAATTGATAATTTTCTAATCTCTTCTCTACAATTTTTATTTTCAGGAGCTGAAAATTATGGAACTGGGTATAATTACGGGCAATCTGGTTACAATGGTGGAGAAGGTATGCGAAATAACGTTTTGTTTTCTCCTTTCTTGCCAAGTTTTTATATTTCAACTTTATAATATAATTAATTAAACGTAGACTTCCTGTATAATAACTACATATTTCTACAAATTATATGCACCCTATGGATTGAAAACAGCATACAATTACGGCGGTCAATATGGATATAACGGCAACGCAGGTACGGGTATAATTTTTTCAGTTTAAATCATTTTATCTTATTCGGAATACAGTTCACTTATTTTATAATATATTTTTTTCCGTAAATTGTGCAATAGGATATAACAATGGTCAATACGGATACAACGGTGGAGAAGGTATGCATCGCGGTTTATTCTATTCAAAATTTTCTTTTTTATTGTGTTTCATTTCGGTACATTATTTAATTATTTTTATTTTACATTTTTTCCGCGATGGAAAATTAGGAACCGGATATAATTACGGTCAATACGGATACAACGGTGGCGAAGGTACGAAACGCGGTTTATTTCATTTTATTATTAGGCTTAACTCATTCGATCGAGTAACTCAATTTTGTAAATCATTTTTTTAAATAATTTATATCTGCTTTCAGTTACTTACTTATTTCTGTGATCTATTACCTTTAAGGTACTGGAAACTATCAAAATGGGTACAATTATGGAAACAATGCAGGACAAGGTATGAAAAAAGATTTTTCTTTTAAGTACTACTATACAATGCAATAATAATGGGTAGTTTACCTAAATTTAGAATTTTTTAAATATAGGAACTGAATGTTCTTGAAAAAAATTGAGATATTGATTTGTAAATTAAATAATTTTTGATAAATAATTTATGATATAAAATTTAAAATATAAAAAAAATGATGTATTGCTTTAACTATAAAATGCATAGAAAGACCGGCTTCTTAAAATGTTTATTTTTTAAAAACGTTTGTAATAAATGCTATTATGAAATAATCTACAGAATCAATTTCTGGTAAGATCAGTAGAAACTGCTACGTATATGCACGTGAAAAATAAAATACTATGCGAGCATAAACTTAATAATTATAATAAAATGATTTTCATTTTAATGTATTAAAAACATTTTCTTAAACAGGAGGTTTTTAGGATGTTATGTAATCGAAAATTTAAAAAATGCATGCAATTTTTAGTTATAATTAATCTTTTTTTAAAAAATGAGTTCATTAATAGCAATTTTAGATTTAATAGATTTATAACGCTTTTAGCTCAGTTTAGTTATATTAACGTTCCGTTTTAAATCAACATTAGGACTATTTTGGGAATTCATAACCCTAAAAAAGGAATAGTATAACATTTTATATAAAAATATTTTTTAAAAAAAGGGATTCGAAAAAAAATTTTTTTTTGAAAAGAGCAAAATATTTCACATTTTTATAATAGTTTCCTATTAATTACATTTTTAAAAATTAAATAAAAAACATTTTTTAATCCAATGAATATTTTGTGTACCTTTATTAGATTAAATGTTTCCTATTTTTTGAGACAAAAATTGGGAGCGAAGGATTGAAGGTGCAAATCGTCTCAGTTTTCTTAAAGATTGTTTTACAATAATGAAGATTGTTTTGCCATAATGAAGATTGCTTCCTAATTTCTGATATTCAAAAAACATTTATCCATAAATTTAATTAAATATTTAACCTTACATTTGAGAATAATTATTTAATCATGCATTTTCAAATATTTCTTCGGTACCATTAAATAAAACTAATGAGACAGTAGTTTTTTCAAAAGGCTATGCATCGTTAGCATGACTATATAGGCAGTCTAGTGATCTAGTAGGTTAAGGAATGGTGAAGTTGAGGGAATTGAATCAAAGGAAACAAAGTTACGGGTTCTGTTTAATTTATGTGCAATTAGCTAACATTATGCAAACATTAATTAGAATCCTTGTAAAAGATTAGTTGGGGGTTAAAGGCTTTTGTCTTCGCTCTCTGCATAATGGTGACAGCAACTTTTTAATCGCTTATTAGAAATAATTAGCTAATAAAAAATGGATTCGCATCAGTAAATGAGTAGAAAATTCAGGCACAAAATGTCAGAATAAAGTTAGCATGGGCTAGTTGATGGTAAAAAATCAGAATTCAAGTGAAATGAAATGAGGTGTGTGTGTGTGTGTGTGTGTGTGTGTGTGTGTGTGTGTGTGTGTTGAATGGAACTATTGAACAACATATAAAATGAAGCATTTAAGTATTAAATCATCCCCAATATCTGATACTGATAATCTGAATCTTCTGAATAATTAATTTTAATAAATAAATACTATGTATGCAGTCCTTTTGAAAAATTTAAATTATTCACTTTATATTATCTAATTCTGTTTTGCATTCTTTTATGAATGCAAATAAAATGTATAAATTGCTTTGAAAATAAATTAATCTTTTCTATCTGCAGGTGATACTTATTACAATAGTGAGACATACGGAAATCAAGGTGGTAAGTGAGAGAAAATTCACTCTGCTTTTAAATTCTTAAAAAAGTTCATTATCGAAAAGTTTTTACGTGTTTTATAATTAGGGAACAAGATATACATGATATTGCTTGAAATGAAGCAGCTGTTTAGTTTCTACCTATGAAAATTCAGTATTTAGTTATCTCTTAATTTTCATCAAAACTTTCCTGTATTATTTAGTATTTACTAACATTTAATTTTAAATCTAGTATTTACTAAAATTTGAAATAAAACCTTTCTGGCATATGTAATTTTAGTTTTTATTAAAATTCTTTAATTCACTTTAATTCATTGAGCTTATAATTTACTTGAATGAATTATTGTTAAAAAGGAAAAATGATTTCTTGCATACAGAGTTCAATATAATGAAACCGTTGCTTTTCTGAAATTTCATTTCAGGTCAAAATTATGGAACGGGATACAACAGTGGTTACAATTATGGAACTGGTACCGGAGGTATGTTAAGGCAGAATTCCTTTATTTTATTTGTTTCCATAAGATAACTTAACTCCAAAATAACACGTAGTTTTAAAGTAGACAACGTTTAATTTATTGTAAATCTGTGTTGCACTATGATTCGAATTTTGATTCCAACGTTTGATACAACCTACGAGTCAATTACATATTTATTACAGTGCTCGTAATCATTCTATAATTGCAATTATTTTATTTTATTTCTATCTGAATAATCTTATAAATCGCAATTTAGTAACTGCAAAATTACACATAGGTTTTAAGTAGATAGGTTTTACATAAAATTAAAAGTTATGTTAAACGATGATTCCAATTTCGATTCAAACGCTTGATCCGACCTTTGAGTTAATAATCCTTCCATAATTGCAAAAAAATAGTGAGCAATTTGCATAATATCTAGAAAAATCTAGAAAATAGTAAGAAATTTGCTTAATATGATTATTTTCAATGTGAATTTTAAAATTAAAATCATAATAACCAACCATTGCCAAGAGAAAAAATTGTGTTAAATTATACAGATGGTCATAGAGGGAATAACTTTTTAATCATTTTGGAGATGAAAAAAAGGTTTCAAAAGCCCTGAAATTACTTTTTCAAGTTGTATTTTCATCTCATCGAACTACTTGTTTTACCACTCTCAGAATTCGATGTTCTTTCCTACTTTTTCTCAGCTTGAGATAACGATGATCAACCAAAAATAAAGTTTAAAAAAAGTGAAAATAAAGCAGAAGGGAATCGACCAACCATAAAAAAGCAGGTTTAGGCGAGTCTGTGAACAACCCATGAAAGCCCACTGATCATATGACTGACAAATTTATTACAAAAAAATAGCTTTTTCAATTAAAAGGTACTGTTGATTGCAATGACTGACACAGGATTGCGTGTGGAAGACCGATTCCTTCTATTTTCCTCTTTAATTCAAATTTCTCCTTTTTTTCTCATATTTTGTTTAAATCTCTCATTGGCCAATAATGACTTTTCGTTTTGATTCTTGCAGTCTGTGCAGAAAAACATTTGGTTAATAAGATAAGCATTTCTCTTGTTTGAGGTCTCTTTTTCCATTAAAAAGAACCCATGAATAATTTTCTAAGAGGTTGTACAGATAAATATTTTTACAAAGAGGTATTGCATATAAAATGATAAATATTGCAGATCATTTATTGCGCACCTCATCTCATTTATTTTTGAAAAAGTATCAATATTTTTGTAACAAAACTGCAAGGACTTTTATCATATAAGGGTTATTTAATATTTTTTAAATACAGCAAATTTTATTTCTGTTTTTGAAATTAAGACTTTTAATACCCATAATTTTGCTCATAAACTTTTCCCATAGTTTTAATCCAATTATGTTTGAAGTAGCTTTTAAAAATTGCACTATTTCATAGACATTTTTGCAGCACAGCTAACATTTGAGATAATGAATCTCCATTGCTTTTAGTACAATGTATTTGTTAGCAATTTTAACTTAAATGATAAAACAATTTAAAATTTTATTATTAAAGTCGATGTTAAAAATGTTTTTATAGTTCTAACCACTATCAGATGTAAGATTTCTTTTTAATTTTTTTTTCTTTTTTCAGATAGTAGTACATATCAGACTTCGTACAATTATGGAGGTTCTGGATATAATATTAATGGTATTATGTCTGCTTACATTCCTTTAAATTGAAACAAATAAGCATAGAAACACTTACTTGCAATTTGTTTTATCATAAAGTTAGAAATAAATGGTAATTATTGACTTTAGATTCAAAAAGAATTATTTAAAATTTTTAATGATATTTTTATAAATAAATCTTGGAAAGATAAGAAATCTTATAGAATATTATGTTTCCCTCAATTTTAATTAAAACAAAAGTAGGTAGAAAAAATCTTTATTTTAATCTTTTTATTTAAATAATTCAGCAAATAAAATAAGGGGCTCTTAAAATTAAATAAATAATTAAATAAATCATTTTAAAATCAGATTCTTACTATTGTATTGGAAGTAATTCATAGTTATTGAAAGTCAGTAATCTTTAGTAAATTATTCACAAAGAAATTAATGTGGCATATAGATGTCAGTTTATTCAACAAACATAAATGGTATATATATATATATATATATATATATAATATGACCTGTGAAAAGGAGGATTCAATTATTATATTTAATTTATTTTATATGTTATGCAAAAATCATAATTTTTAAACACATAAGAATTTTATCTGTACTTATATTCAATTGAAAAGTACAGGCAAAACATTTCAAGTTAAGTCTATTTTTAAGTAATATTTTTGATTTCTTACAAATTAGCATTGCTAAATGGAGATAAAGAAAAAATTATATATTGTGCACTATTTTTAAATGAAAGAACATACATGAAGAAAAGTTTCACTGAAATTAATTCTTTATACTCGCATTCCAAAAATATATCAATGTCTTTCTTTGATATCCATAAGCACTATGTAGATAAATAGTTTTCCGTAATTCTATTGTGTTATTAAAAATAGTTATCAGACTTTCGTTCTGTTGCAAGTTAAATAATTTAAAATAGTTTATTATAGTAAGTAGATTTAAAGAATCGACTGATTAAAACAAATGTTCTAAAGCTAAACTCACCAAAAATTACCAATCATCCGTGTTTTTTTGTTGTTGTTGTTTGTTTGATTTCAAACAAAATATCAAGAAACCAGATACACTATGAAATAAAGCTTATCGCAATTGTGTTGCATTCTTTTAATTATTACATTAAATAACTACAATGATCTAATAATAATTGTTGCATTTTTATTAAAAATCATCAGAAAAAAAGTAAAAATCATAAACTATACGATTATAAAAATATGGGTAAACTCACGAAAATATTCTAGAATGAAAAGACATTTTCTTTCCTATGATTGAAAGTGCTAAAGTTGTGAACTTTTTATTTCAAGTATTGTATAGAGTAGCGTCAAGATATTTTTAAACTTAATTAATAACACTAAAGTATATTTAAAATTTTGTATTATATTTCAATATCACTGTTTCCTGTAGTACCTTAAGCAAAATAAAAATAAATATGTACGTCATTTAAACGTTTCCTCGATTAGAAATATATATTTCATTTGCTTTTAACAGTATAGAAATTAATCATGTATCCCTTATTCTATTCATATATCTTGTAGGGAAAGAGAAAAAAAACATTAGAGAGAAAACACTACAGCATCTTACTCTACCTACGGTCAAAGGGATGCATAAATTTTTATTCTAATAATTTCAGCCATTTCAACCAACATTTAGCAAACTACTTTTTTAAAAAAGAAATACAATATAAGAAAAAGGTTGTATTCTTTTGCTTCTCAAATTACTGAGTTATGGAGCTTCATAAATCTCAATATTTTGGACGATATTAGATTATTTCAGCAGCTCTCTCAGAGAATATCATCCAATAAATAACTTCCGTTTCGCCTAGATGGCGTAAAGATTCTCATAAAATAAAAGAAAATGATTAATATAGATTTTCTTTATTTTTATTTAAAATGTTATTTAAGTAAAAAATATGTTACAAACTACTATTAATGAGATTTAAGGACAATATAAAATTTTAGATTTCATGAATTTAATCACTGGAACAATTTAATTATTCATTAATTCATCCAAATGGAACTGCAGTATATCTAAAGATCAACAAATAAACTATAAAGTATAAACTATATATATTAAAATGGATATCTTGTATATTCCTGTAGTTTAATATTTCATCTCCTATCATAAAATGCCTGTTCTTCAAATAAACATTGCATTCTTCAAATAACAGTTGTTCTTTTTCATGCAGATGCTCCTCACTATTATATTGGAAAATACAGCACTGGAACAGGTAGAGATGGAGGTGGGACAGGGGGAGCAGGTGGTGCAGGAGGAGCGGGGGGAGCTGGAGGAGCTGGTACGTACTGTAAAAATTTGAAATTTTCTTTGAGTAGAAAGTGTTTTTAAAGATATATTTTTTGTCACGTTTTTTTCATGTCATGTTAAATACTGAGGGTTATAATAATATTTTTACATTTTAAAATCAGTTGGCAATCTCCCTAATAATGATAGTGCCCTTCCTATTTAATATATGCTTCTGAAGAGGAATAAGAATATTACCGGTGATCAGATTTTCATTTTCAATTTTGCACATGAGCACCTTGTTCTTCGAATTATAGAAAAGGAACACGAATATACAACTTGGATTTTTTTAAAAACATTTTGACTGAACGAAAAAAAACGCAAGAATACAATGACGAAGGCATTTTAATTCGTAATATTTTTTGAGTTAATGCGTAGACAGTCAACCAATAGAATAATGCAGGAAAATAAATGCATCTGTGGAGGAATCGGAACAGTTTATCATTATTTAAAGGAATCCTTAAAACTTTATTAATAAAATTGGATAGAGAAGTTAAAAACGATTATTTAGGAACCAGATAAACATTGTTAATAATATCCACATTTTTTGTTATCGCATGTTGTTTTGTGTTATTGTGTGTTTATACGCTTCTGAATGTACAGACCAACAGATGGCCAACCATTCTTTCAATTTGGTTCAAAATTTGATAGGTGTCTACAATATAGATGTTAAATGTGTGCCGAAATATATCCATTTAGCTCTATTCATTTTGTAGTGATCGTATTGAATTGTATTCAAACAGCCAGATCGATAAAGTTCATCTGAACAGATTTTGCTCAAAATTTGATAGAAATTTTAAACATTGGTGTAAAAACTGTACACCAAACTTCATCCTTTTAAACCAAAGCAGCTTTGAGTTATCTTTGTTAAAGTCAAACGAGCATTTTCTGAAAATGGGGTTTTGAAACTCGCAAAGTCTCAATACAACGTATGTAAAAAAAGTTAAAACTTAAATTATATCAAAATAAACAAACCATACCTGGAGAATTTCAATGATAATTCTATCTGTGTTGTATAATCAGTATGAGACTTTCAATCAAGTTTTATTGAAAATCGGAGAATTTCCTTGTCATTCTAAATCTTTTCAATGTTCTTAAAGTAAGGGATTTTCAAAGTGATTTTAGAGAGTCCAAAAGGTAGTTTGATTATAAGTTAAATCGTCATCTGCTCTACAGAATTAAATTAACAGCATGAGTCATTTCCTGCACTAAAACTGCATAAATAAAAGTATCAATGACTCGATGACATTCAATGTTCGTTTTCTTTTGATAATAAACTCCTTGGCTACCTTTGGATCACAGGTGACTCATATAAAATACATTGTGAGAAATTCAGGCTGATAGTCAATTTGTTTATAAAACTTTATTCCTTGAATTTAATCCATTAAAAAATTCCAGACAGATATACCTTTATTATTTTATTTCAACTTTAAAAAAATGCGAAAAAAATTAGAAACCATATTTCAAACCATATTCATTTGTACCATATTTCAAAATGAAGTAACCAGTAATTGTCTTTTACAGGAGGTGAATCTTATCAAAATTTAAAGGAAGGTAAGTCATAAAGAACTTATAAAAAATTATTTATTATCCTTAAAATCAATATGCTTATTTTTGTTATTGTTTCTAAAGGCCTAGCCATGGACGAGCTTCGCTGAGGTGACTTTTAAGCCGAAATTAGCGTCTCTTGTTTTGAAGTAGCGCCAACTAGGGTCGAGAGTACAACTTAATTATGCACTCATCACATTCACTTGCACAGTCCCTTTTTATGTGGGGGGAGCACATACACACACTTTATTGATAGAACAACCATGCCCGAACCGGGACGTCCAAATCACAAGGAAGATGTGTTATCCCTATGCCAGAGCTACAGCACTTTATTTTTGAAAATATTATTTGTTATATTTAATAATCAACCAAATATTCCTTTCGACTTCCAAGTGAACTGTCAAGATGCTGCTAAGTTCATACTTCACTTCATTATATAATAATGTAAAAATTCGTATGAGATTTAGGATTTCCTTACTTTTACTGATTAAGATGCAAAATCAGACACAAATCCGAAATCGCGTTGTTGATATTGCACCCATATTTCATTCGCACGCTACATTTCTGGGAAAGTATATTTACAAACATACATACTAGAAGGCAGAAAGATTCTTCCCCTTGTTCAATTTAATGCAAATTTATATACACCTGTACTTATGTCATACATTATATACTAAACCTTATACATCTATCTTGTTATGCTTATTTAAAATATTTAAATTAAATATGCATTAATAAACGATAAATACATGTTTAGTTCAAAATATGGATACATTTCTGAGAGAAAAGAACAAAAAAATTCTACCCTTAGCTAGTCGGTCACGTTTTCAATTAATAATACAGGCATTTGTACAGACGCATTTTCTTCAAATCCAAAAATTGATACACATAAACAATTTTTATTATAACATATAGACTTATCATTATAGAAATCATACAATGTATCATTGATCTATCTCGTTACGACTTTGATTTATTCTGTTTACTGATGAACTGTTTAAAGTTATTTTAAACAAGCAGCATAAAAATAAGTTATTTGCAACTTATGCCAACAAAGAAAATTTTTATTTGTTACTTTTTATTAAATAATTACTATTTATATCAATAATTTGTAAAAGATTATTGATTTTCGCAGGAATTGAACTCGCATTCTTCATCTTCACTTTGAAAATACAGAAATCCTCGCACCTTACCGATTGAGCTACTACCTGAGGATTTCAATTTTCATTACAAACAGCTAAAACTCTAGTTAAAGAATTAAAAATCAATTGAATTTAATTAATGAATTAATATTTAGAAGAAAACTGTATTAACATCGAGTGAGACTCTACAAGTTTAAAAAAATTACTTAAAGTTGAGTGGATGCTTGAAAAGTATTTTATTAACGATCGAAAATTTGAACGAGATATATAGGGAGAGTGTGAATTAATAGTAGGAATAAAAAGGGGGGATATTGTCTTGGAAATATTTAAAACGTGGAGATATATCAAATTCTTACAACCAAATTTTTATACCAAGTTTTTATGCACTTCGTGTGCAAGGAAAGAGGTATCATGAAGTACTTAAATTACTGTATAGATACTTTCCACGTGTTTTATTTTTAACAGATATAATTTTCTCTAACTTTCTATAGGTTCTTATTACGGCACTGGTCCTTTTGGAACAGGTAAATATTATTTTTAATACAAACTTCTTCATTTACCTGGATTTACTCGGCTTTAAAATCCTTTCTTAAAGAATGTTTTTAATGTAGAAATACCTTTTGCAAAACAAAATTGCTGTAATATACAAATCATTATAAGACTATGTATTGAAATTAAAGAAAGATTTTAAAAAATTGGAAGAATGGTACAAAAATTGTATTATTCTGCCCAGAAATTGAACAATTGTACCCAGCACATTAATATGAGATATTAAATTCTTATTAAAAATATGATCTCGATTAGTTGAAAATTTTATACACTATCGAATAGATCTTAAAAGAATTGATGGGCATCTAGTGCTATTAAGATCAGTATTACGTAGAAATTTTTTCATTGTTGAGAGAACAAGAAAAAACGGATTTTTTAAAGCTTTTATATTTAGTTCCCCTAAAGGTATATTTATATATTTCACTGAAAAATCTTTAAAAATACCAGATTACTTTTTAAAATCTTTAAACAAAATACTTTGTGATGTCATTTTTAATATAAAATCATCAAAAGAATATAATTGCAGGTCATTATGTCGTTTCCAGGATAGCCCCTTCTGGTGTAGCAGGTAAGTGAAACAATTGCACATTCTGTTACATCTTTAAACAAACCACTGAAATTTATAATAATTTTGTAAAATGAAATTATTTTGCTTTATATTACTCCTAATAACTATCTAGTATAAAATGAGAAGAGGTTAAGTTTACATAACTAATTACATTTCATTATTATCTATAACAACTGCTTACGTCATCTTTTGTTGACTTAAGAAATAAAAATGATTTTTGTTGAGATTAAGACATAAACATTTCTTTAAAGCGGTAGGAAATCATAAATTCAAAAAAAATTGCTACAAGAGCTGTTTGTCAGCAAATTATAGGAAGAGAAAGATACCCCATATAGAGAATATAGATCCATTTAATGGATATAAAATTCTGAATAGCAGAACAAAACAGCTACATGAATGTAGGATGTACCATAAGTTCGGTATAACATGGCTAATTTAGGCTATTATGCCATTAAAAGTTTGCTTCCAATTCAACCCAATGTATAAATATCAGCTTTATAAAACATTGACTGCTTGAAAAATATAGTGACAACTTTGATGTAATATTAACGATAAATGAATTGGAATATTTTTTGAAAGAATTCGTTGTACAAGGCTGTAAGACTTTTTTTGACTAATTTTAAAGAGACCTTTGTTGTCATACATGCTCTACTAATAACTCAGCATTTTATGTTTTCGCATTGCACCAGATTAACGTGCCTGGGTATAAGCATCCCAACCAATATCATGTCTTCAAAATATACTACGTACACAGTATAGAATGGTCAGTTAGAAACTTTACATGTATAACAAATTCCATAGGTACCGGTATAATCCCTGAGGTGTATTAGATATCTTACCTTTGCGGAATGCGTGTCATTGCATCTTTGCTGCTTTTCACAGATGGCGCTCATCTGTATTTCTCACCATAATGGTCCATTTATCTTACTTCAGAAGAGATACGAGATGAACCTCCAAAGAAATAATATTCTTGCAGCTCTTTTTGTGTAAACAAAACTCACATTGGTCATTCGCCAAGTAAGATAGCTTATTTACACTCATATCCTTAGGTAAAAAAATAAAGCATTGATAAGCAATTAAATTTGTTTTACAGATTAAAGCATGTATATGTTTTTCGCTAGACTTATTCATTGATTATGATTAAATAAACTAATGCCGGTAGTGATCGTACATTGCATTTCTGACATTATGTAAATGTAATTTGTTTTACTTGCCGTATATATAATGGTTGTTGTTGTTGCTAACCTCCATAGCTTAGTTAGACCAAACCCAAAAATCCGTTGACAAGTTGAAAGCCCATGACGAGGAAGGGAGTAGAATAAATTTATCGTCAAAGAAGTCTTAAACAGCCTCAAAAATATTCAGCAGAGGCCTGATGTTGGCGGCATTTCGGGGAGAATGTGCAAGATTTTTCACCAAGAGAAAAGAAAATACATTTAAAGTGGCCACTGCCACAGAGCGGCATACAAGTGTTGACTTTTCTATCCCAAGGAAGAATTAATTAGTCCGGTTTATTGGCCCTATACCAGTCATGAGTAGTGGGTACCATCTAATTCTTATTTAGGGATTTCGCCAGAGAAAAGAGTTCTAAGTATGTGGTTTCAGCAGAAGATGAAGTCGCTAAGTTGCTTCCTTTGGGCTTGCATTTAAAATTCACAAATGATATTTTGAAACACCCTTATTATATCAAATAAAATCTTTATAAATTTTGATTTTACAGGCTGTGAGGATGAAGGGGGAACGAAAAGTAAGTTTTCTGATATCCAACATTCTTTTTAACAATATACATTTTAATAGACAATCTATATAAAATATTATTAATCATTCAAACCATTTATCAGTAACCAGTATTATTACCTTTTTAACTGCCTTTTCATTACTATTCTCCTATATATGTGCTAATAATTTTATTTAAATTTTACATTCTTATTTGATTTTTAGAAAGCAGTATGTTCGGTTAATTCTCTCCGAAAACTAAACAGAATAAATAGCAAGTAAAAGCTCATTTATCTAATTATACCAATCTTCCGTTCTATCATTACTGAAAAGCTTCGAATGTTCATTTAATGAAATAAGGGCTTGAACCCAGATATGTAATCAGCAGTAGAAATTTTTCTGCCCCTTTCTTCCATTTTTAATTTGTGAAATGACAAATCTTTATTACTTACTTATTTTAATTATGATTGATTGAATAACCATGGACCGTGCTTTGTTCATTAGAGATACTTTCATATTTGGGTATTGAGGTCAGAAAGATTATATGAAAACTCGAAAAAAATGCCCGAACGTACCATTGTTTAGTATCAGATAGTGCAGTTATGTAGTATCAAATAAACGCCTTGTACCTTTTAAGAACACTGTATGTTTATGCGATTTCTGAGGTAGTAGAGAAATCTTTTTTGACTATTTTGAAGATAAATTTTGGCATTCCAAGATTCTTAGGGGAAGGAAATCGAGTTACCTTAATAATGAGAAGGTTAACATTTTGATGTTTTAATCATGAGGCTCGATATTTTATTGATTAAAAATGTTTAAAAGAGGTCGCAAATCAAATCTAAACAATCACCAGTACGAAATCTTTTGTGAACTATGTTCTGTCATTAATAATTTCGTTTTAGTTGAATCAATTAGTTGGGGAAAAGAATCCAAAATAAAATTCTATAAAAAATTTAGGTTTGAAATATATTAAAAAGCATATCAATTTTATACATTTGTAATGAAAGATTCAAAAAATGTGCATAATTTTTTTTCATTTTTCTTTTAGCTGTGCCTTGTAACAAAAAATAAATTAATGATGGAGATAAAATTAGTAGAGTCGAAAATCAAATAGATATCGAATTATGGTAAATCCTCTTAACTCGAAGAAGGAACATGGACCCATTTTTCCCTTACATGACAAACAAAAGATCATGTAATATTACATCCTACCAGTAAACTCAAGTTCGTTAAATTATAAAAGTTCACATATAGCAACAAATAAGATATATTGAAATAGAATAAAGAAGCAATATAAGAGTCTTCACTTTATAGTAAAGCTTATGTGCAGTTGAAATCACATTGTTAGAAATAATCTACCAAAAATAACTATAATTAAATATTTTCATTAATTTACAAAAATCAATAATAAATCAATAGCAACGACAATTTTTATAATTTATCTGGGATATAAAGCTATAAATAAAAAAAATAGAAAAGTTGACTGATACTATCGTTTATTTAATGTTCTCGCGTTTATCATGATGCTTATGTGATTTGTTTTAAATTTTAAATGAGCAATGTCTTTTAAATTGAGCCTAATAAATTATATCAGTAGTCCATAAAAAGATCATATCCACTAATATGTCATTCATTGAAGTAAGCTTTTCTGTTATTACTTGGGAAAAAAAAGTTTTAACAAGAATGATTCATTAGTCTGAGACTGCCATCTATTGGCGGATGTAGAAACTAGTTTTTTTGTTGGCGGATGTAGACGTGTTTTTTTTTCTATTAGTCATACAAGAAATAAATATTAATAGACGAAAATAATAGTTATAATCTAAGGAATAAATCTATTTATAACTTTATCATCACTTTAGTATTTTTAAAATTTGAGAAAAAGGAATGCTGACAACAAAACATTATACATAGGATTCTATGATATCTGTAAAGACAAAGATATCGTTAATACTGCCTGAGGCATGGTACCATTTCATACATAAATATTGCTTAGCTTTGAAAACTACGACCCTCATATGACTTTCAGCACACCCTTGGTCTCAACCGTTGATTCTCATTAAATAAAACCTTTTATAAATCCAGATGACTTTATACCTTATCCTGTGTTACAAATGATCATCTAAATGTAAATCATGTATCCGTCAACTGCCTTAATTTATCAGCATTTAAATGAAGCTATCTTGAAATGAAAATTTGTAGGATAAATTATTTAATCAACCATTGCTTATGTATTTTATTGTAGGCGATTACCAATGCTATATATATATATATATATATATATCTTTATATTTTTTATTATATATATATATATATATATTATATATATATTATATAGTGTGTGTGTGTATATATATATAATATAATGTGTGTGTATATATATATAATATAATGTGTGTGTATATATATATAATATGATATAGATTGAATAGAGTCGTAAATAAAGTATCTAATATATTAATAAATAATAAGATTCTATATAAATCCAGATGATGCACAGAATACTCAAAAATTATATTTTAAGTTACCTACAATTTGTTGGGATCTGATTAATGTATTTTTCTAAAGTTAAGTCTTCAGCTAGAAAAAATATTTAAAACTTTCCGAATATTAAGGAACATAAATTTAAAGTAAAAAACATAACTAATGCTTTCAAAATTAGTTTCTTTCATTTTACCTTAATTAAAGGATTTGTATTCGAAACAATTTGAAATTAATAATTTATTAAATCCGCTAATATTAGCAAAGAATCTTTACCCATTTTTCACATTATTATTGATATGGTATTTATTATCTAATTTCATTATACATCCATATTGCATTCTCTTTCGCAATGCAACTTCTCGGCGGTTTGTGTAAATTCATGAACAGGACAGTAAATTTGCTTCTAGAATTTTAAGAAAATAATAACATTTTAATCATTACCTTGAGATTTTAATTACATTAAATCAATAGATCTGGAATTGCATGCTGACTAATAAATAATATTTGAAATTTGTTATTATAACCTGATAGTGGTCAAATATTATGTTAGAACATCATGTTGTTTTTGAGATAAGTTTTTGGCATCAACAAAAATCCGTAGTTGAAAAATAAAAATTTTATTACGAGCATCTCAAAAAATCTGTTTTTAATAACGGTTTGTCATTGCATTTACAAAAGCTCTAATTTTAAAAAAAGTTAATGACTACAGCTAATAAAACCTAGAAAAATGTCATTTTCATCACGTGATTAAATGAAATGAAATAAACAGGAAATGTGATATTTTTTAAACAATAAATGCGAGACAAAGTTTTTTGGGCCGTTTGCAATACTAAAGTGACTCATTCAACGATTAAAATGAATAAAAATATTATTTAACTTTCACATGGTGCTTGGTCGTTCAAGAAATGATGTTCCGACATGATGCATAGAAATATGCATAGCAGATTTCATTTTAATCCTTTTATTCATTTTTAGACTCGCAATTAAAAAAAATTTCTTGGTTTACTAGAGTTTGGCATAAAGAAATATTGTTTTCACTAACATCAAAGGATTTCTACACATTATTCAGTTGCATTCAATCAGTACAATTTGGAGCGTAATTTTCTTAAATAAACTGTATTAATTCTAAAAAGAATGTTTGGCTATTCTGAAAAGTAAAATTTTAGCTTTTTAAAAGTTTTAATAATTATTTTCAAATCAAATTATTAGACTTAGTAATTGCAATTTTAAAAAAATGTGAATTCCAATTAAATGGTTTTGAAGTTTAAAGGAATTCAATAAAGGTCTTTGTAATCTTACCTCTATGTGCCTGACTAATGCCAGAATTCCA
This sequence comes from Argiope argentata, assembly GCA_026289955.1. Taxonomy (NCBI): domain Eukaryota; kingdom Metazoa; phylum Arthropoda; class Arachnida; order Araneae; family Araneidae; genus Argiope; species Argiope argentata. The sequence continues at coordinate 1,211,675 of JAOUZG010001904.1, read as the reverse complement.
GTACCTTAAAGGCCAAGGTAATTTCCCGTGCTTGAAAGGATAAAATTTTCTGATTCATATAAGCGATTGGTCATAAATTACCTTCCGTTCTAAGTTTCTGCTTTGCATCCAAATTGTCTGAATCTGAGCTTTGCTAAACGAACGAATTAGAGAAAGTCTGGATTCATAGAATTAATATTAAAATTATTTTAATGGGATGCAGTATGAAAATTTTATCTTCGTTATTCGATATTACTTCATGCAATTTAAAAATTTATTTTATAGTTTTGTTGAATGAGAAATTTATATTTTAAAGTGCTTCATAAAATATTTTTTGTATGAAATGCTTTGGCATAGTGATTCAAATGGGATATCTTAATAATTATAATTATCATAATAAAATAATTAGTGGTTCCAAACAATTTGGTTTCCAACTAGAAATTTATTTTGAATCCGATTTACTTAATTGTAATTTTTTTAACAGTATTTAAAATGATTTTCAATAAAATGGCTATTATTAGCATTCGTGATAATTATGTTAATTTTGAAAAATATTAATGATAATCTTCATGAAATGCTGAGTGATTCGAATAAACCCTATGCAATTCTTATGCTTATCAATGATAAACAACTTTATTATTTTTCAGAATACTACCATGTATACTACTCGCCTCATGTTGCTCAAAATTCAAATGGCAAGAATTTGTTTCTATTTTCTTCTTATTTTTTATCGCAGTTATTTATCTCATTTATTTTTTTATTCTTATTTTAATTTCTTTTAAATTGTTAGATTAGTTTTATTCTCATTTTATATTTTTATATTCTTATTAAATATTTAATTTTATTCTTTATTCTTTTAGTTTTGTTTTATTTAATTTTTTTTATTATCTTCACATTTCCCTTATTTTTACTATGCAATACCTTTTCATTTCAGGAGGGTTATATTACAATTACAACCAATACTACAATGGAAATGCAGGTGTGTTTTTAAAATCAGGAAATAAATATTAAGATATTTTAAAGAAACATAATTCTTTATTGAGTTCATTAATTTTCAAACCCTTTCATTCATATTAATACTTATTTAAAAATTTAGAAATTTAATCCTATTATACCGTGCTTACATAAATAAATCTTGTATATTTTTCAAAGTGATTTTCAGCTATTCTAATTTTTTTCATTCATAAGTAATATTATTCATTGCTTCACTTCACATCTTTCTTTTTTTACTAATAATGTTTCTTGGAATATTTGTGACTTTATTTCTCTAATTTAATGTTCCGTCCTTTATTGGCATCATCTCTTTCCATAATTTATTCTTTTCTATTTTCATCGTATCATTTCACCCTCACGTCATGTCAGATTTTCATCATCCTATCTAATTCTTTTCTTAGTTACATCTATACTTCATTCTTACTACTTCGATATTTCATTTCATCCATTTCTAGATTAATTACTTTGGAGTTACTGAAGGTCGCGATACGAGCCCGAGACGCTAGGACCTGTAGCCGAGTAACATGACCATAATACAAAAGTCAATTTTGGCATAGTAGATGTTATCTGGCTTATAAGGCTAGCGCTACAATACTTCCCCACCAGTGAGTCGACGAAGAAGCGAACGAATTTTTTTGTATTGCGCCAAGCGTTATGGCGAGTTTCTGCTTGCTCGTCAAGTGCGTCGGGCGATTTTTGTTTGTTTGTTTGCTTGCTTGCTTTACGTCAAGTTAGTCTGACGGTTTTGCTGCTGGTAGATTGAGCCACGACTGTTGAGGAAGAATGCGTTGTCAAGCTCATCAATGTAGCTATTAAGGGTAGCGATACGAACCTGTGACGTTAGGATCTGTAGTCGAGTAACATTACCATAATACAAAAGTCGACTTCGGTATCGTAGATGTTACCTGGCTTATAAGGCTAGCGCTACAACTTCATTCTTGTTTTTCTTTTCATAATTCGTCTATTTTATTGTCTTCTATTATTAATTTGGATAAATATAAGATTTCTCCACTTTTATTTTATTATTACCTTTTATTGACTTTCTTGACTTTTATCCTTCTTATTATTGTTTCAAGTATTTGATTGCCTGGATTTTGCTGTTTCTTTTCCTAATTACTACTTCTATCTTCATTATAGCATTTCTTCGTTTCCTTTCTCATTTACTTTTATTTCATTACTCTATTTCATACACTTTTTAATTGTGACCTTGTTCATTATTATGAATCCATTGCTTCATTTCGTTCATTATTTGTTTCATTACGTCATTACTTTTTTGTTACATTTAATTATTACATTCATTCATTTATCATCATTTAAATTCAATGAAATTATTTCTATTATCTACATTAATTTTCTATGAATCTTTTGTTAATTTTCACTGCTTTTTACAATATAATATTAAAGCGTTTTAAATATGCAATATACAGCATTTTAAAGAAATGAACTTATTTAAATGAGAATTCAAAATTCAAACTAATAAAAAATTTTAATCGAATTAATATTTTATACAATTATTTCAAAGTATTTTTATGACATAGTAAAACGATATCATTTCTGGAAGTTTGTGTCTGTTCTATAAAAAGCAAATTAAATTAAATTTCATTTAATTTAATTACAAATAAGATAAATATTATTCCATGATGTAATTCCAATTGTTAAATTTTAGTTAAAAAAGGGGGAGCTTTAATTCGGAGAAATCAAATTAAAGAGCTGATATACGATATAAAATTATTTGAATTGAAGCTTTTATGAAAGAATTTAGCGTGCGATTGAAAACATTTACAGTAAAATGTGGGAATAAAAGGACTTTTAATTCTTCCATTACATTATTGTTGATGTACAGACCATTGTAACATTATATTAAATTAAATTCTTGGACAACAAGTCTTAAATTCTTCAATCTAATGTGCTTTTATCAATTTTTTTATATATTATCCCTTGTTTTTTTCTCATTAACTCTCTGCACAATCAACAACATGCTGACATTTAATAAAATGTATAAAACGGGATTTCTTTTTCTCTACATAAGGTTAATGCTATTCATATTTACCATATGCAGATTATTTCATGTGAATGGATTAAATATGTTAATACATTTTTTTAATAAAACCTTTATTTCAAAAACTCAGGAGGTGCTGGTGGGACAGGGACCTACGATGGATATGCCGGAAATGAAGGCTCTTTAGGAAATGGAGGTTAGTTTGGAACATCAAAATGATTAATATAATTTTAAATATACACTTAATAATTTACTGAACTCTGTAATATTAAATTCACTGTAAGGTACACTGTAAAATAAATGTATACATTTTTTGAAAAGCCTTATTTTATTCATTGTTTTTTACAGAAAGTTTCACTTTTAGTACAGGTAAACATGCTTTTCACCATTTTTTTCATGTATCTTTTAACACGTAGAAAAGTAAAAATTTCAATATATATGTTTTTTTATTTTTCATAGAAAGAATCTTCTATCCTTCTGTTGCATAACATTATTAATTTAGAAAAAAAATATTTTAGATCCACTTACATTTTACCCTTCGAATGGAGGAGGAATCTACCGTTACACTTACAATTCTGGAACTGGTGGTAAGTTAAACGTAGTTACTTTTGAGATCAATGCAATAAACTGAACCAGATTTCACTCATACATTAAAAATTTTGGCTGAAAGTGACTAATTTAAATTTCTTTATTCATCATTCCATTTCAAATGAAAAGACTGGCTTACAATTTTAAGGCACCAGTGGCAAGAACGAACATAAACATATGATGAATGAATGATATAAAATGAATGACATAAAGCTATCACCATTTACCTACTATTAGAAAAAAATAAACGTTAGATTGTTTGCAAAGTGAAATTTCAAAAAAGTGTAGAAAAATATTTAACAAAAAGATTAAAATAAAATCTATGCTTATTTCAATGTATCAAGTCAGGTCATAATTGATTGAACAGCCAAACACCACGTGCTCGTGCAAGTTAAATTATATTTTTATTCATTTTAATTGTTTCATCGAATTAGTGACTTTAGTATTGCAAACGATCAAAAAAACTTTGTCTCACATTTATTGTTTAAAAAAATATCACATTTCCTCTTTATTTCATTTTATATAATCACGTACTCAAAATGAAATTTTTCCAGGTTTTAATTCCTGTAGTCATTAACTTATTTTTTTTAAATCAGAGTTTTTGTAAATGCAAGGGCAATACTTTATTAAAAGCTGATGTTTTTAGATGCTCGTGCAGATAATAAAATATTTATTTTTCTCTTACGGATTTTTGTTGACGCCAAAAGCTTTATCCCAAAAACATTTTCTTATCTGATAATAAATGATTCATTCTGTTATTTATAAAGCAATTTATTTCTTACTTTAAAAACATCAGAAATATTTCACTTTAGAAAAAGGCATAAATAATGTAAACATTAATTTCTATATGAATTCTTATTTATATCAAATCAGCGATTCATCGTAATTATTATTATTATTATTTGTGAAAAAGGGCTGCATTTTCTTTTTGTAATGGTTTAATGAAATCTTATTTGTAAAATGTGAAAACTGATGAAAGATCTGCAAGCGTTTAACATTTCATTTTTACACTTATATTTATGTAATATCCATAATTGCAAATATTTTATCTGTGTCAAATATATATTTTTATTTTTGATATGCAATCGTAATGAACTAGCTATGTTTAAGAGAATTTAGTAAATTCTAGACACTAATTTTCCATTTTTATGAAAATTTTAGTTTAATTTTCTCTTTTAATAATTTATTTAGATCTTTTCAAGATCTAACCAAACATTAACAAATCATTGAAATATTTTAGGATCTGGAGGTTCTGCAGGCGGAACTGGTGGAAATGGAGGTAAATTTAATAATAATCTTAGTATGAACTCATTTAAAAATCATTTTATATACTTGTTTCGAATTATAAGTTTGAAATCTTTCTATTTTTACAGGAACTTATAATTACAACTATAACTCAGGTATTTATCTTCTAACTCAAATATCAGTTTGCTTTAAAATTATTTACGAATTTGTTATTATTTTGTTTTATTAATAATGCACTCTCCACCATATATGTAACAAAGTTATAAAAGAACTTATCCATTGATTTTGCTGTAACCGTCCATGTGCTTATCAATTAAGATTGGTTTTGTTTAGTTATACATTCACTGGCCAATGAACTAGAAACCTTTGTGATTTGCATTTAAATGTGTTAAGTATGCAAAGTTTTTTGACGTTGGTTAACCGTGGTTAGAACGCTATTATAAGTAAGGTGTAAGAGTCCTTTTGGGTTTCTGAATGAAGTAAAATGGGAAAAACGTCAGATCTTTCACCATTTGAAAAAAGGCTTATTGTTGGTGCCCGTTTAGCAGTTGCCTCGATTTCGAAGACGGCAGATCTCGCTAGGTTCTCAAAAGGAGACATATAAAAGGTTTTCAAAAGTTACAATTGTAACCCACAGTCCTTCTCTAGAAGACTTAACTGTGGTTCGAACACAGTTTTCCAACAGTGTGATCGGTGTCGTGTCCGACAAATTGTAAACCAGAACAATTAATTACTCTAACTCAACTGACACAAATCATCAACCAAGGCTCTTCCCAACAGATTTCAGCTCGAACCATGCGCAGATAATTGCAGAGGATAGGAATGCATATTCGAGTGCCTGTAAGAAACCCAATCATTCCTATATGACTCGCAAAAATTCGTTTGCAGTGGTGTCGGGAAAGAAGACTTTGGGCATCTGAGGATTTGAAACTGGTAATGTTGTCAAATGAATTACGCTACACTTTATTTTGCTCAGATGGAAGACGTGGAATTTGGCGAGAACCACACGAAGCCATGAATCCATCTTGTCTTACTTGCACTGTGCAAGGCTCTGGAGGGAGTATCGTGATGTAGAGCATGTTCTGCTGGCATGGAACTGGTGCCCTGTTGTTTCTCGAGGGTAAACAAACAACCATGCGCTACCTAGATATACTGGCAGATCAAGGGCACCCTGCAATGTTGAATTTTCATATTGATGGCGATGGATACTTCATGGACGATAATGCAACTATAGATCTTTCCAGAAGTGCTCAAAATTGGTTCGCTGAGCATCTATCCTTATTCCAACATCTTCCCTGGCCACCGCATAGCCCGAATCTTAACCCGATAGAAAATACGTCGGATATGATAGAAATACTCATCCGACAGCACTCTCCTCTTTCATCTAATTGACAAGATCTAAAGGGTTGCATAACCAATGCATGGTATTCTCTGGATGTAAATGCACATCAGAACCTTGTAGAATCGATGACCAAATGAATCAGCACATTTATCCATGCAAAAGGTGGTCCAATAAAATATTGATCTTGGGTTTCTAATTCATTGGCTAGTGAGTGTATAAACGTAGCATTTTAAAGCAACACTGAACAAATTTTGGAACGGAAAGGATTTTGAACCCTGGTCAGATGTCGTGAACGACACCTGAGCTAGCGGACACGCACCAAACCTTCACATCATGTCAGGGGGAGAATATTTAGCTCCGACGAATTTAATTTTACCAGACCAGCTAACATAACGATTTTTCGGTGGAATCGGGTCTCGAGTCTGAACCCCTTCGGTTTTGAAGCCGAGACTTTACCACCAGGCTACCACAACCCTATCAAATTCGAATAAGGCTGTCGGCTGTATCATACAGAATATATTCTGTAGTTTTTAATTCTTCATTGAACCTGATGTAAAATGTAACAAAATATGACATGTTTACGCTTACATATGAGACATAAAGTGGCAAAGTTCCAAAAACGATAATGATTTTATAAAAATCGCATTTCTTTGGGTGTCAAACGAGATAACAAATATTTAATTTTAAGAAATTCTGAGTATATTCATTATTAACCATTAAAAGTATGCGAATCTTCTCGAAATCGATAAGAAATATTTTCTATTGATATTAATTACCATAATTAAATTATCTTTTTTAGTTAAGTCTTTTTATTTATTGACAAAAGAAAATGTTTACAACAGCTATAATGTTTGGATTTCAATTGAAGGTCAATAAGGTCAAACAACTCTAACATTCCAATAAACGCATGCATACAACAGATAATATATGATCAAGAGAATATAGAATAATATTTCGTACTTACGTATTAGACCGTCCAACTTTATCGCCAAATTTAAATCTGTCACCAATGAGTTACTAAACCGTTGACGATCGTTGGCGAAGACGGTCTAATATGTAAGTACCTAATATTTCAAAATTGAAAGTTGATGAATATTTCTTATGTTATTAGATATTAATATCCATTTAAATATAACAAAATAATTATTTTATAACAACTTTTTTATTGAATATCATGCAAATAATGACAAATTTATTCATATCTCTTAGGATCTAATGGCAATGCTGGCGGAACTGGAGGAAACGGAGGCAGTGGAGGTACTATTAAGTTTACACATATGTTAAGTTTAATGTGTTTGTGTATGAAATTATTTTATAAGATTATTTTAAATTAATTTTGAAATCTTTAATTTTCCTTTATTTTTATAGGAACATACTATTATAACTACAATTCAGGTAATAATTTTTTAAAGTTCTCGTTATTTTAGAATATATAATGTTATTTTAATAATCTTATTAAATACAAAATGATTCTGAAATAATTTAGAGAGTAGATTTTATTCACATAATCCATGCGTAGTATTCATTGTTTAGAATAACAGTATAAACAACAATAAAGGATGAACTGTGAAGGACATTATTCAATTCTCTAGACAGAAATCTGTTATATGGTATCTAACAAAATCTAGTATCCTGTACAGTTGAAAACAGAATTATAATTTCCACAAATAAAATAAATAGTATCGAATGGGGAAGTTTGGCTAAAAGAAAACGTATAAAATAAATGAAATGCATAAAACATTGACCTTAACATTTAAAAATATAAACTACGTTGATTGTTAACTATTCATATCAGGCGACTCACTTGTTCTCCACGAATAATGGTAATATGATGTCGTTAAATGTTTCTTCATGTCGTTCTTCATAGACGTTTAAATATTTCTTGATACCATTCTTCATAGACATTTAAATATTTCTTCATACCGTTTTTCATAGACGTTTAAATGTTTCTTCATGTTTATGATTACATCAAGGTGTCTCACATTAAAGATGTTATTTTGTATGTCTTACTTAAGTTATACTTATTGTCACATGGGCTTTTCTAAATTCCTAACATTACAGCACTAAAGAACATAAATATCCGCTTCATTGATATTCCGATTTTCTCATTTCAACAACTTCACATTTTCATTTTATTTATTTGCTGTAAACTACACAGGTGTTAAAAAGAATTCTTCTTTTCTAGTTTTCAACAAAGGAAAGAAATTACGAGATTAAATATTCAATAAAAATGAACTTTGGGAAATTTAATGAAACAATGTAATATATTATTCAAAATTAGGCAAAAAATATTTCTTTAAAAATTTCTAAAACTAAAAACTAATGTTCTATTTTATTACAATAATCGAAAAGACATTTTTTCGAACTTTTGAACGATGCATATTTTTTTTCAGTAATATAATCGAAATATATAACGGAAAACGCCAACATTTTGCTTAACTTTTAAAAAATCTTAATTTTTAAATCCAAAAGGTTGCTCCTAGATACGCATTCTCACCTTACAAAATATGTGTGCTAAATCTGTAATTGGCCAAACGGTTTGTCTTGTAGAACGCTAAAAATCAACGAGAGAGCGAGATTCATTTTTCTTATTGAAAGAGATTATATTTGCAATTCAATATGGCTATTGTTCTATATTTACTGAAATATTTGCAAATATTTCAGTAAATATTTGCATTTGTCTTGAATTAGCACAGACAGATATGAAATACCCAGATTCTGGGACGGAAATCGCGTATTTTAAGTAAAAAAGGGCATTTACAGTGATTTTGTGACTGCTTGGCAAGATTCTTGGCGACTTGGTGAGATTTGACAAAAAATAGATCTGGAAAATTTTATCACCTAAGCACTAAGACCATTACTAAGCGAGATAGCCTATAACCTTCAAGAACCTTTGTGAAAATCCTAGATTTTCATGCCAAGTCAGGTATAAACACCATCGTCCGATTGACCTTGATGACGAGAGAGTAGTGAAGACTGGAGTGTTAGTCCAGTGCACAGAAGCTGTTGTCTTTCAGAGTTATTAGAAACCTCAGTGTTTGGAAATTGTTTCCTTTTGTATTAGCTGAATTAGAGCTGATAATTGTTACTCTTAACTGTTTTAATTCCCAACATCTTCTAAAGATTCCTATTAATAAATGATTTGTGATTTCAGAGATATTTTTTATCAATTCTCAATCTACACGAACCCCGAAGCGGGGTACAATATATTCCCATAGATTAATTATACTCAAAAATTTAAGTAATATTAGAGGATATCGTTCCTATATTTCCTTTTCTCCTGATGACCTCTGAATCCACTTAGCTAGCTGATTTACATGAGTCATCTGCAGTATCCATTATCTTTCTTCAATCTTCACATTGATGACCTTGACTACACAACTTCATGAAGCTATCGTAGTTCCCTCTACCCACAACAAAGTTGTCAGACTCACTTGACGCAACAACTCACACACATGCTGGCCATAACGCTTGGGGTGATAAAATCGTTCGTCTCTCCACCGATTCATTGGTGAGGAAGTATTATGCTGCTAGCTTCATAATCCAGCTAACAACCTCCGGACAAGATTTTTACTTTTGTTCAATGGATATGTTACGCTGCTACGGAACTTAGAGCCATCGGTTCGGTGCTTGATCTTCAATCGTCACAAACTTTCTATTTTAATTATTATTATGCTGGTACAAAAAAATGTATAATACGATTCCTTCTTCTAATCTTAAACATGCTATTAATCATTTGCAGATTTATTTTCATTTGGATGGAATAAATCAGTTAATATGCTTTTAAATATAACCTTTATTTTTTTTTTAATCTGGAGGTGCCGGAGCTGATGGTGGAGCTGGAGGAACAGGCGGTGCAGGAGGAACAGGCGGTGCAGGAGGAGCTGGTGGTACAGGAACCTATGAAGGGTATGCAGGAAATGGAGGGAATGGAGGTTCGTTTAAAATATTGAGAATTTAAAAAAGTATCTTAAAACATTGCTGTTATGTATACAATTATTAACAGTATTATTTTTTTACAGAAACCTTCACTTTCAACTCGGGTAATATTTTCACATTTATTAAAATTTCATTTTTTTCCTTTGTCTCTTTTAAATTTATTGAAAAACTCAGAAATGGTTATGGTTTGTTTTGTTTCATCTTTTATGAAAGAAAACTTCATTATATTTTGAAGAATAACATTACTAATGTAATACGAATACATTTTAGGACCTCTCTCATTTTATCCGGAAAATGGCGGTGGAACATACCAATTTAATTACAACTCTGGAACTGGAGGCAAGTCTGACTGTCTTTACCTTTTACCTTACCATCAGTAATATTAGATATTTTTAGAAAAAAATTGATTTAATTTCTTCTTGTTGAAAATTTTACTATGGGACATCGGTACCAAATCATTTATGTTTCAACAGAAAAATTCTTCCCAATTTTGTGTATTCAGTATTAGAAGTGGAATATAAATACACGAATGTTATAAATTAACAAATATTGTTATAATAATTTCTAAGTTGAAATTAGTTCCATTCATATATCCTAATAAAGACAGCGAACACCTATTCTGATTATTTTAAAAGCGAAATTTCCAGAAATGTGGAAAAATGTTTACTGAATATTCCTTCTATAATTTTCAGCACAAAATAATTTAATTTTACTTCTTTTTATACAAATAATTCATTAAAAAATAATATGCAATATATGATGTTTCTATCCCATTTCTCAATTAGGTTGATTGACTAATGCCTAGCAAATAAATTTACTTTGGAAACAGCATTTATCTAAAACATATAAGTGGAAATTTTTAATAAACGGAATAACCCTCCAGGGAACATCTTAGAATGGAAGATGTGAAGTTTCCGGTTTGGTTGTTGGTTCTCACTACCCTAGTGGGTACAGTAATGGCGATGGTCGACTATTTCCTTTCGATGAAGGGACACATTTCCCACATAAAGGGTTATACCATGGCCTTAAGACACAGCCACATGTCCCACCAATAAAGTAATGACACCAGTACTATTAATATGAATTTTTGGGGTCGATGTAGCTGGTTAAAGTTTAACAAGAAAAATGTGTGGCTAATCTAGTCTATTTTTAAGAAACATCCAACTCCTATCTATTTTTAATGTATTAGCAGAATTAATATTGTTTTTAATGTGCAAATAAATTAAAGATTGGAGTTAATTTTTAAACAAAGATTTAAATTGTACGGTAATTTACTCCGTTAAAAATGTATATATTTACAAGATCTAAGCAAATATTGCTATATTTTTCAAATCATTTAGGTTCTGGAGGCACTGGTGGTGGAGCTGCAGGAAACGGAGGCAGTGGAGGTAAACTTAAAATAATACATGAATCTCAAAAGTTTTAATTTGCTTGCTTCAATTAAATCTTTGAAATCATTATCTTTATTCTTACAGGAAGTTATTATTACAACTACAACTCAGGTATTTATATTTTTAATTTTTTACGTCATTAAAGATGCATTGTGTTGTTATTTCAATAAATTTTTAACTACGCAGTGATTCTGAAAGAATTGGCTTAGTGATTCCTTCCCCTTTTATAGTCTACACAATTAAATAAAGATACAACGGAAATATGCTTAATTACCGGTTAAAACAATTAAAATAACGATAAAAAATTAACAAATTAAAATGATTATATAAAGTAGAATCCATGAAAGATTACGATATGCAATTTTTAGTCTTCTATATAACTATTTGCTGTGTGAAATTTCATAAAATGTGCAAAACTGCATAGTAGAACATGGGATTAGTTTAGTTATATTAAGGCCCCATTATAAAGCAACACTAGGATTATTTTGTAGACGGGCCCCTTACTTTTTTACCTTGGTCAGATGACCAGGAGAAACCTGAGCTGACACACATCTCCGCAACACACCAAACCACACCAACGGGAGGATATTCGGCCCTGACGAGTTTAACGTGCTTCAGATTCCCCCACCACCCCATACACGATAGTTATTCGGTAGAATCGTGTCTCGAACTTGTTAACTTACGGCTCACGAGGCGAAACCTTACCCCCAGGCCACTGCTGATCGGTAGAAAGTGCTTAGCAGAGAGTGTGTATTTAATCCAAGGAAAGACACTTTCTTGTGTTTCCTTCTTCATTTTTGCAAACACATATATCAACACATGGACGATGATCACAAGTATATAAGAAAATGAATATTATCGATTTAAATGTAGAATTAGCAGCTAACGGAGAGCGAACAATGCCTCATTCCGCCAATTTCACATCAACACTCTGGTTGCCGTGTTTACTGTAAAAGGTGCTTCAGGGCGCTTCACTCGGATTTCAAATATTCATACGATGCAGAGTATATTGTGACATCTATGTGCAGTATTAATTAATATTTACTACATTAATAAATACAAAGAATGAAAAATACAAATAAGATAATGAAATAAAAACAAAAATTACAACTAATAAAATTACATAAGCAATTTTTGATTGCTGTTTCAAAAGATGAAAGTAAATATCACTGAATATTGGCTTTGAAAAACATTTAGGAATTAATGGTTAACTAAGTGGAATAAAGTAATTTTTGTAATTCTCAATATATGATTATGAATCTCCTAAGGTACTTAAATTCCCGTTTATTAAAAACGTCGAAACATTCATATACCATCCACTCGAATCATCAAAGTCCAAGGTGCGTTATTGCTTTGAAATTTGGATAAATTCTGTGCATTGAATCTGATATTAGAAAATAATAAATAATCAATAAAATAATTGTGATTCTATCAATAAAATAATAAAATAAATAATCAATAAAAAATAATCAAATAATCAATAAAAAATAATCAAATATTCAATAAAAAATCATCAAATAATCAAAATAAAATAAAATAATCAAATCAATAAAATAATTGTGATCTAATTCAGTTAAGAACAATGAGTACTAAGGAATCGCTTTGTGTTATTATGTTTATCAACTCTACATCATAAAAAAATTCACTGAGTAGATTCTTTCATCTAAAACATGCCATAACCAAAGTTCAGTGGAAAAAGTAGTTCCAACTATTTTTTATGAAAATGACTGACAGATCTTGATTATTGACTCGTAGGAGCATCTGGTGGAGATGGAGGCTCTGGAGGAACAGGAGGTGCTGGCGGAACTGGTGGAGCAGGAGGGGCCGGAGGAGCAGGAAGTGGTGGTGGAGGCGCTGGAGGTTCTGGGGGCAATGGAGGTTCGTTTGTACAAAAAAAGATAATCCCGTATTTATCAATAATTATTTTTTTTAATTTACTAAATTAATTCTGTCATTTTTTTTGTAGGAGGATACCAAATAAATTATGACACAGGTATTTATTTTTTAATTTTATTCATTATTTAAATCAAAGTTGAGCATTTTTTACTAAGTTTAATCTATGTTTTTATTTCTTTATATACTGTTGTGTTATCCATCGTTTTTTATTTCTTTCTATTTTTATTAATTTCATATGCAATGCATTCGAAAAAAATTTGTTTAGTTTAAAAACTTCCATATTTCCTTTGTTATTATACATAAAATATGGCAACTCAATATGATTTTCTAACAGTAAGGAAACGGTTTATTTAAATATTTTATTAAAAAATAAAAGAACAAAACTCCTTCTCATTAAAAGTATATTTTTATGTACTAAAGTATATAAATGAGATTTACATCACAAACTCTACAATTAGAAGAAAAAAATAATAACTGAAATACAAATTCATGGATAATAAGAAAATTATAAGAAATTGCGTGATTATGACTAGTTATTTGACTCAATTCAAGTTATTTTAAACGAAATATTTTACCAAAAAATATCTCAGAACTCTATTAATAATTGAATTCACAAATCAATAGAATATTGAAAGAATATAAATTATGATAGGCAATTATTTTCCCATAATTCACGTCAATTCCATTCGAATTTTTTTTATTGGAAAATCGTAAAACTTTGTACTGATATCCAATTAGATCAACTTTTCAATTAATATGTAATTTTGTGCGAAATCTTCTACCTTTCAAAAACTTTCTTTTTCTCAAAAGTTTCCTTAATAATTTTTATTTTTATTTTCTTATTCATATGCGTTTAAGACAAAGGTATAATCGTCGTTTTGTTAGTCTTTTGAAATGAAATAATCAACATATACAGACGACGAAAAATCACTGTTCGTTTCTTAAATTATAAATAAAAAAACATTTGTTTATGCAAAAGTTGTGACAAATCATATAATTAAAATATACAGTAATTCACAGCAGTTATAAATTACTATGGACTCACAGATATGGAGTATACAAGTGATCATAGAACACAATAGTAAAAAATGAGGAAAACACGAATCGTTATCATTTAAAATAAATTTAAGACTTGAAATTCAACTCAGGGGTCATGTAATTTCAAAATTGTCTGAAAATGCAATTTCAATGAAATTTCTTTTACGTCGTGTACGAATAATATGTGAATCAATATAGGAATTCACTTAGTGAACATAACATTTTTAGGGCCATTGACTTTCTATCCAGGAGAAGGTGGGGGCAACGTAAAACTGCATTATGAAGTTGGAACAGGTGGTAAGTATTATCATTTGTTTATTTTTCTTCAGATTGAAATGATTAAAGCACAGTTCATTTTCGGATTCAAAAACCCTCCGAGCTTTTTTGCACATTTGTCAGAATGCGTTCATTTATTTAAAATAGAGGTGAGAGGAAAGGTGAAAAGAGGAAATACTTACATTTAACAAGACTGTTAATTCGGATTTTAGCTAGACAAAAAAATTCAAACTGCGGTTAACTCGTAATATTGTTGGAAAAAGTTAATAATTCACAAAAAAGCTTTGGAGCAATGTTTATTTGCAGGAAGGGGTCTAAACATTAAGCTATGATGAATAAAGAACAGATTAATTTTCTTAATATTTGTATTTCACTTTTTACATAATAAAAGTATTTCTTTATGTGAAAACATTTCTTTTTATTATCTGTTATTGATTTTTTAGAACATTTTAAGTTTCACAAAGAGAGAGGATATCTATCATAATTAATGATATTGTTTAGAATATTTCTTTCTACATTTCCCACTTTATGTTGTTATAAAAGCAAACAACGCAATTTTATGTTAAAATGAAAATGAAAGAAAACAAAGCGATAGTCGCATACACGTGGGGGGGGATTGAACGAAAAGGTAGATAGCATTTTGTTTTTATAGTCATTGAATATTCGGTTACTATTTTAAATGCTAGGGACACACATTGTATACTAATCACATCATAATTGTGGCAAAGGGTTTTGGATATCTAAATAAGATATCTGAAAATATATAATGCATTTCTCTTTAATCCATGAGTATGGGGAACTTTAATTTGCCTTTAAGGGGATTCAATCGGTATCTTTTGATGTTATTTATTGAATTGCAACCATATACGTTTCCAAAATTTTCAATCCTCTCTTTAAAGTGATATCTCAAACAATGACCAGAAATACTAAGTATTTCAACTTTTTAATTCAGTTATATATAGCTTTGAAATGTGGTGATGGTGATATTTCATTTGTTGTCAAGCTGCATTTGAAAATTGCACATCAAATTTGCACTTTCTTTAACTCCTGCTCTTTTAAAACTTTTTACCTAAACAATATTTCGTTCCAATTGCCTATTTCCAAATGCCGCTTATTTCTTTTTTGATGTTTTAAAAACTAACATATAGCACATGAGTGAAATTATAAAATGTAATTATTCTTGGTGCTTTTATATTTGTATAGAAAAATGATTATTATCATAGTTTTAAAGGTTTTCTGCAAAAGTTGAGAGAAATTCTTATACAGATAGTACTTATTGAATACTTTTTCTTAATTATTCAGTTTAAAGTAAGAAATCATAATTGTTGCTTTTTTAATGAATAGATTAACATCCCCAAAATATGAAAATCAATAGATTTTTGAGCAAATTGACCACTTTATTTCTGGAAAGTGAATCTTTTCGCATTTAATGTACTCTCCACAGGTAACGCTGGTGGTTCCGGCGGTTCTGGCGATGGAGGAGCAAATAGTGGAGCAGGCGGTGGTGCAGGTATTAAAAACGTTTTAAATTTTTGTTTAAGGTACCAAATCTTTTTATATCGTATTTTTTCAAACGTTAGAATTGAGGCCTTATAGTGTTAGAATGTCTGGGGTTTTTTTAAGGTAGAGTAAGTCCAATTTTATTTTAAAAAATGTGATATGACATAATTTGTGATTAATAATGTTAACTTTTTTTATTTATAAGGACTTAATATTTAATACATATAAAAAGTATGATGCGTTTTTTATTCAGTTTAAAATTGACAAATAAGAGAAATTTCTTAACGATTGATTATGAAAGTGTTGTAAATCCAATTTCTAATAAAATAGGCAAAATAATCACGTTAATGTCTTGTGAAAACATGATTTTGATTTGATTGGGAGGTTTTCATGTCTCCAAATTTAAGTCGAAAATATTTTTTACCTGCTTTTACCAGTATTGCATTATTTTGTATGCTCCTTTGACAACAGATACGTTTTTTAAAAGGTTGACCGGCTTATATCAGTATTGCATCATGATTATGTATGCGTCTTTGATAGCAATTGTTTTTAAAAAGCTGATGAAGAACTATAACATCGTAACTGTTATTTCATCTGAAAATAGTTCGATCTCCAAAACTTTGTTTACCAGCTAGAAAAATTAAAAATGAAACTTTTAAAAAAGTTATAAGAGGGGGATAGAGACTGATAAAGAAGTCTCGTGATTGTTTTAAACCAGTTTAAATTGATTAATAACTTAAACTAATTAAGATAAATAATGGCTAAAAAATATTGTTCTCATATGATAACTTGAAATTTGCTATTGAAGATTTCATTTTTTTTATATTTATTTTATTTCCCGCATTAAAAATTTTTCTTGTTTTGCTTTGTTATATTAATGGAAAATGTCTTTATCATCAGACAGTGATACAAATACAATAATATAATAAATTAGCAATATTTTGTAAAAATTTAAATATAAAATAATATCGATATCTGGCTTAAAAATATATAAATATGTAATTAAAGTTCAAAAAATGCTATTACTATTTTATTTCTTATTATTACTTATCAAAAAATTGGATAAAGGAAAAAAAATATTTTAAAGGATATTTAATTTTTCATAGTAGAAATTAAATGTTTTTTAGTATTGTTAAACATTAAAATGACGTAAATCCATTTACAAACCTTAAACATATATTATTTTAGTTAAATTCGATTGGAAGAAATTCATTTAATAATGATAAATATTTATAGATAATTAGAAATTATTTCAGGTGACACGGTTTGTATTTTTAAACTGACTATTATGTTAACCTTCAATTTTCTAGAATAAAGAAAAAAATGTCTCACACCAGCATCAAAATAAACGGTTCATATGCATAAGTAAGATACAGATTATTGATAAATCGTACTCGGCATATATTATGATGATTTTAATATGAAAAAACTATTACATAAAATTATTATAGAATGAACTTAACCGCAAATCTTATCACTGTGGACATATAAAGAAATGCCTTTGTTGATAAAATAATTACCAATAAAATCTTCGTTTATATCATTCATAAGTGTAAAAATAATTACTACGAACTGAAGGGTGTTCTTTTGCATTTGAGTTCAACTCAATGATAAATATTTCAGATAAATAATGCAATTGTATATCTTATTCATGGTTTAATCTGAACGAAAATGATTGTTCATGACAGTTTTTTCCATCGGTATTTCAATGCACATTATAAAGATATATAAATAGACATAATTATGACAAGAAACAGCGTATATTTATAAAATAGACAATACATCCTTATAAAATCATGGATTATTTCTTTTGTAAATGTAAAAACGCTTGGTACTTTTTACTACGAACTAAAAAATGTTCCTTTTCACTACAGTTCAACTCTTTGATAAACATTTTTGAAAGACAATTCCTGTATACTTATATTTGTTTATCTTATCATGGTTCATTCTAAAAGAAACAGATTATTGTGTTCAAGAGTGTGTATTTTTCATCAGCATTTCAACCACACATTATATAGATAAACAAAAAAAAATAAAATCGATTATGATAATAAATAATGCATAGATATTTATAAAATGTAAAAATAACATAAGAAATAATTCTGTTTTTAGGTGGTGGTAATGGCGAAACTTACCCTGGGTATTATGTTGGACCAGGACAATGCGTATGTTATGGTCCAGGTAAGAAACAAAGGAATAAATATTTATTAAAACTATACGTTATGCACTTTCGTAGTCTTACTCGAACTCGGAGTTTGCTCATTTTCCGTTATCAAGATGGTATACATGATTCGAAAAAAATTTAAATTATCACATGTGTCAACTTCGGAATCCATCCTTAATTTTAATAGATCAAAGTGCATATAATATACGAGTACAAATTCTCACGTACCATGCGTTACTCAATTTTCTAAATTATAATTCCTGGTGCCAGTTATTTTAAATGTATTAAAAATAACAAAAACGTCATATTTTGACGCTAAGATAAATTGATGTCCAATTAACAATAAAACTCAATCTGAATTTAAAAAATTGTTGATACTTCCAAAAATAATTGATACATATCATGAAAAAAACAGCTCTTAACCGTTTTGCTTTGTAATGCATGATTTTTTTTTTTGAGAATTAATGATTTTTTACTTCTTTAATGGTTACAATTTCCTTTAGTATTCTATGCCTAAAAAAGAAAAAAACTTCTTATGAGCTCAATAATAATAATAATTAATTATATTTAAAGAAATTTATTGAAAATATTAGTTTCAGATTGAAATGAGTTTAAATAGATTCTTTATTGTGATAGCTATCAGTTTTCTTTAGCTGCATCATATTCTAACTAATCAGATTTAGCATCCGATTGAGATCCTTTTGGATCATTTTTCAAAGCATCTGGATCCGATGCTGGAGGATTAGATTCAAAAGATGTGTCTGGATCATGTTCTGATGGATCAGGATATGCTGCTGGTGGATCATGTTGAATATCCGGATTATATTCCAATGGATCAATATCTGATAATAAGGGATCAGGTTCAGAATCTTGAATTAAGTCTGGATCAGGTTCAGAAAATGGATTTAAAGCTGGATCAGGTTCAAAAAATGAATTTAGGTCTGGATCAGTTTTTGAATTTGGATTCAGTGGATCTGGTTCGGATGGATGAAGTTGAAAAAGATTATATTCCAATTCATCTGTCTCAGATGCATTAGAATCATGATGAGTTGGATCTGGAAAAGGCGGGTCTTCATCTAGTAATTAAAAAAAGTTATATTATTTTATTTTATTTGATATTAATATAAATAAGGCACTGAAAACCTAAATTAACAAAATGAAAAATGCTATTCTTTATTTTGTAAACTATGCCATGTTCTTTTTAAATTTCATTCTTTAAAAAATTACATTTAAGCTAACATCGGGAATTATAACAATATATTTTTAAATTGTGTACCTTAAATGTAAGGTTTGTATTATGTGACGCTCCCTGGTATCGATTATTATTTTCCTAAGGCAATACACTAAAATTGAATAAAATCAATGAAACTCTTAATATCACTAACTTAAACGTTTAACATTTTAAAAGTTATCAATTAAGTTACCTTGAAGTTTTATAGCTCGTTGTACATTCCTTTTTAAAACCAATAATTTTATATTTAACTTTTCTCCTCTCAAATACTTATTTTTTTGGCCCGAAATATCAGTTTTTGATCTTCATAAGCACATGGACCGAGCAAACCAATTTTCAATCTTCTATCCGCTTAATTTGTTCTACAATTTGATAATTGATTTACAATATCGGCAACATTTAACGTGCATATCTCACATTTGTAGATGGATAGGTGTTTCAACTATCCCGTTTGTATAAAAGAATAAGAAAAGCAAATTTCAACCAAAATTTCACACACATCTATAACTCAATTTAGAGACCACATATCGGAGATTATTTGTCTATATCCTTCTAATTATAATTTATCATTTTCACAGAAATACTTAACTCCAATAATTGTTCTTTTGGATCCAGAGAGGTTGTAAAACAGGACAATTTATTAAAATTAGGAGTTCACAACTTCCATTATTACACTTCCTCTTCTTTTGCTTAGCATTAAAAAAAAAAAACAAAATATAGTATAAAAAAGGAGCTATGTTTCCTTCTTTCCTATATTGTATAATATTTGGGTATTTTTTATCAGTAATTATAATGGTATTAATTTAAAAAATTAGGCGATGGAGGAGGTACAGTTTCATATTTAATAGTGATATTATTGCACTCTTTGATGAAACCAAAATGCTTTGGAATTTGTATTTGAATTTTTCTGGCACAAGAGCCATATTTGACTCAGCTGTTCCGAAAATTGGATTAAAAACGTAAAACCATAAAAAAAATTACAAAATATAGTACACAAATAATAAACAATACTTTGGAAAATGTTCAATCCAGATGTTGCCGAGCTTTGGTTGTAATTGAAAATATGATTTAATAGAACATTCAGTGCTCCTGTTTTCACAATAAGTCCGTGCATTTGAAGACCTTACACAAACAAAACGTATTGGGCTAAGATTGGTGCTGTTAGTAGTTCTTTTCATTATTGTACTTGTTACAGTGGTTACAGAATCCTCCAGAAAACTTCATTTACCATTAAGTTAAAGAAAGTCAATAGAGATGCGACGACACCACAGTTCTGTATCATCTGTCTCCCGCTTTGTATCATCGCTACTTTAAAAGTAAAAATGAAAGTGCATAACTAAGTAGAAATGTTATAAATCATTTCTTTTACTTAATTGTTTCGGCCCTCCCTGTGTCATTTGACACTGCGGTATTTCATTTGCTTAATTATTTATTTCATTTGCTTAATTTTCATTTCTTCACCTGATGTTTGCCACGACTTCCTGGTTCCTATACTAGTGGTGAAAATGAGATGAAATTAAATGTAGATGTTCCCTTAGTGACCCTTATCACTAATTTCAATCATTTTTTTTATTTCAAATTTTTAAAATTCAGGTCTGAAAGGGTTAAACTGTTTTTTAAAAAGCATAGCTTTATTTATGATGAGCATAAAAGAAGTAAGACACTAATAGTAAGCATGAAAATATTCAAAATAACCTGCTGTTCTCATTACAAAGTCTTAAGTTATTTGTGAAAAAAAATTGGAAAAAAGACAACTCAATTCCAGCAAATTAAAGCAGCAGTAAAGAGTAATAGGATGCCACTTCTAATATGTAATCTCGAAGTATTTGTATACTCTATATATTTCGTGCAATGCTAAATCCTGAAGTAGCACTGAAAAAAGGTTGGACATTGAAATTCATGAATCATTTTATATTGTATTCAGCAGTCAATCACTTTTTATTTTAACGTATAAATAAAAAGAGAATGCACTAATTTTAAATATTGTCTATAAAATTGCTAATAATTCGTGCAAAGTAATTATAATACTACTAATTGAACACATTAGGTGGATCTGGTGGAAGTGCAGATGGACCTGGAAGTGGTGGTGAAGGAGGAGCAGGGGGCCCTGGAGGTGGTGGTGGATCTGGAGGAGGTATAATTTTTAATACCTGTTTTCTTTAACTATTCAGTATGGCAATGTAAAGTCTAATCAGAATCAATTTCATATGAGCCTTTTTTTCTTGTTAGTGAATATATTACCCATATTTGTAAATAACCTAACCAGATTGGAATATTGATGCTAAAATTTTATGTCTTTTGTGAAACTCCTAGCTTACAGCAAAAGATTTTTAGTTTGTGTTGGCTGTTTAATCCCTACTGTTTTAGAAATTTCCTACTAGTCTTTTCAATGTATTGCACCTGCTTGTTGTGATATATTGTGACGCCAGATTGTGTTAGTTATTTAATCCTTATTATTGTAAAAGCTTTATGTTTGCTTTGTTTATTGTGCTGCATTTGTCTTTTGTGAATAAATAGTGACAACTATTTATTCAATATTATTTTAGAAGAAAATTCCAGTTTCTTCTTTGTACTGCACCTACCTAATTAGCATTTGTAATTTTGTCTATAAATTTTCCTAAAATTCAAATTTATATTCGATGAGTACAAGAAAGTTCTAGTTCAAGAAATACAAATCTGAACATTCTGGAGAAATACATGCGCAAGATGTATGCTTACCAGACATATTTTCTAATTTTGTGACTACCTTAGAGAAGTTTTATTTCCAGATTCGTCAATAAAATCAATTAACGCCAGTAAGAAAGTAAAACATCAAGGTGAATACCAATGCTTTTTTTTATACATCAAATTATATAAAAATATAAAATTCAAAAATGTGCAGTAATTGATAATTTACAGAAATTATTTTTATTTTCCTTTCTTTTCAAGCTTCTGTGCCGAACACTGAGTTTTGAGGAGAGAGAACAAAGTCACCGACACAGAAAAGACAAGAAATTTTCTTATTATTAAAGACTATGGTGCATCCTCAAATGGATCTTGAAGAAAAATGGATAATTGTGCTTTATTTGTTTCTGTAAAAAGAAAACTGAGCCTACACCCCAATTGGACATAATCAAAAGATTACAAATCGAACTTTAAAATGAAAAAACTGAAGGATCTATTTTCCCCCTTGGGAGTCATATTTACAATGGAAATAATAAACTAATATACCTAAATAACGATTTGATTTTGTTTTATTGATTATTTATGCTTACTGATCTTCACATCAGAATCATAATGACTATGACCGCTGTATATTTGCATAAAATTAATACGTTTTGTATTATTATTATCGATGAATACATAATAGCTTAAAATCATGATATCCCTTTGTCTGTAAGTTGATAGTCATATTTTAAGTTTAATGGTCCATCCATTTTTGTTAAGATAGCGCTGACAAAAATTGCGATCAAGTTCATATTTTATTTACAAGAGATGGATATTGCATAGCTAATATTGAAAATGAAACTTTTATTTATTGTGCGTCACCATTAAAATTGCTACTTAAGAATAACAGATGATTCTACGGAAGAGATGGAGAATCTAAAAGTGATGGATCATTGGATCAGAAAAATGTAGTACTATATGAGTTTCTATACACAGCTGAATACCTCTTGAAATATTTATTAGAATTTTTCTTCTAAAGAATGAAGCCCAGCATTGATTTTTTCCTTAATGCTGCACTCACGGTCAGGAAGAGAACGGATCTTTGGAGAAATTAAAATTTGTTTCTAGAAATATTTATTTATTTGTCACGAAGGAAAAGGAAATGAAACTGGTATACAATACATATTTAAATTTTGAAAGAATTTTTAATGTAAATATTGTTTTGTAAATGTGACTGAAACATGCGACTTATTTATTGAAACAAAATTGAAGAAGTTTTTTCTATTCCCTGTAGAATTATTTTAACTATTGCTTCATTCATTTACATTGAAATAAGATAATTGTTGACGAAATGCTAATTCGAAAAAAAACTATTGACAATGTTATTATCATATAATATGTCAATTTTGTATTTTTCTGTCGGGTATTTACTAAAAGATCAAAACCATTGACCTTAATATAATTTAATATGCAAACTTTAATAGAGATATTTGTTTTGAATAGGTCTTTGGAATTACTATCTTGTGCCGGAGAACTGGTTTATTTGAATGGCCCTATCCGGAAACAGGATATCAATTTGATAAAATTTAATCTTAATTTAATTCATCATAAATGCAATTCATAACTGTCAAAGATAAGATTCTACTCAGCTTGATGACAAATCATTTCCCTCTCTCACCTTTAAGACATGTGAAATAAAATTAAAACCCTTTCTAAACATTAATTCAGAATAGTCCAGATACAGAGGAGGAGGTGAAGAAAATTGGACTGACTAAAAAAATAATTATTATGTCATAAATCTGCATAATGAAAATAGTAAGACATAAATATTGTATATTTGTCATACTTTTTTGCTTAAATTAATGAAATTCATTGTATATTTTGTCTTCTAGTAAATTAAATCAACTAATATTCTTCGCTAATAGAATCTAACTTAAATTTCAACACAGGTAAGCTTGATAATCACTATCTCTCCCAATTGTATAAGTGTTTTAATTTTTCTACTGATACTGAGAATACTTTTTAGAGAGGCAAATTAATTCTCTAGTGTGTGTGTGTGTGTGTGTGTGTGTGTGTGTGTGTGTGTGTGTGTG
>JAOUZG010001904.1:1177028-1187345 GCA_026289955.1 Argiope argentata | reverse complement strand
GTGTGTGTGTGTGTGTGTGTGTGTGTGTGTGTGTGTGTGTGTGTGTGCGTGTGCGTGCGCGCGCTAAATTCTAATTTCAATTGTAGTTAATTTTCAAAGTTTTATATTATTTTCTCCCAAAGTAACTTCCTTCTGAAATCTTATCTCATCTCCTGATCCCGTTTCACTTTTTCTTTTTAATAAATCAAATTAAGTTTTTCAAGAATGTTTGGCCATCAGTCCACGTCTTGATTGAAGGGATAGAGATCTATTAAGTAAACAGATTCATCTGGATCCCTTAGTCTTTCTTGTCAAGATCAACATGTGTGAGAATTCTTGTCAAAATTCGACAAGGTCAGATTTACGAGAATACCATGGTATATAAAACCAACTTAAATCATTTCGTTTTCTTTTATGTCTTTTTCACTCTTTATGCCCTTTTTCCTTCTTGTGTCCGCGCTGATTGTACATAAAATATGTCTCTCGAGATGGAATATAAAGAAATTGAAAATTCAACCTGTCTTTATGATTTTCGATCACTTTTCAGTTCTGCTACAAACACCAAACTATTATTTTATATATATAATATAGTAAAAGAAGTTGTCTTGGCCAATTTTCCTTCTCCCACTTCTAATCATTACACTTGTGCCCCATTTTCTAAATCGTATTTTTTATCTACCAAATTATAGAGAAAAAAGTTATTTAGGATTACAATTATGTTATAATAATGTTATGCAGATATGCTTTTATTTTTAGCACATTTGCTGAAGAAGAATTTTTGAAAAGATTATTATTTTTAAGTCTAATTAATCATTTTTAATGTGAATGAATTATCTTCAAATACAAAGCGAAGGATAAATAGACAAAATTCGGGATGAATAATAAGTAATTTGTTACGTATAATAAGTAATTTGTTCTCATCAATACTATATAAGGCAACGTATAAGAGAAAGCATAAGGAATCAATGTAGTTTTCAATTTTTATTTGCCTTTTTATATAATTTTATTACATTAATTCACATTGATAACTGATAATATTAGAAACTGGTGATTGCTCTGAATTTCCATATTTAAAAATCTTAATATTACTGAAGAAAATAAGCAAGTCGCATCTGCTACATTCCGAATTCTTGAATCTACACACTTTCTTAAAAGTATGGACAAAACTGCTGTAGGATGGTAAGTTATAAACATATTTTTCCAAACATTTTACAATCTATGTAAAATTTGGCAATTAATTCATAAAAGCAAGTAAACAAGGAAAGGGGAGAAAATCTATAAAATGAAATATTTCACAAAATACTGTTTATTTTGAACATTAATAATGGCCCACTTTCGAGTTAGTCACAGATATTTTTTTTAGTATTATGCAATATATTGTATATAGAAATAAATGTAAGAAAATGATATATAATTGTAAGGGTTTCATGGCATATTTGGACTAGCTTATTTTTCAGGAAAGAGACACATTATTCATACGAATTGCAAGAATTTAAATTTTGTAATAGATGAAGATATAAAAGATTTAAAAAATGTTACCTCCTTGTGTTACAGGAATTCAAATTTGAAAGAAAACGCGCATAATAATTTAAAACCTTGAATGTAACATTTTGCCTATTTAAAGTAACAGTAGATGTGTCGATTTTGTTTGTTTGAAATATTTACGTATTTCTATAAATGTATGTATTACTTTTCTCTTCAAAGCTTATTTATGAATAAAAAAGCAAATTTGAAAAGCGAGCATTTCAAGAGACACTAGAAATTTTTTTTTATTCATACGCGATTTTTATGAACGATTTTTTCTTTTAATTAATTCTACCATATATTGAATAATTATGTTCTGTATTTGTAATACATATTAACCTCTTATCATAAAAGGAAGCTATTCATATCAATTCAGCAAAGGAAAATGGACTAATATTCCAATTAATTCATCTTTCTACAAAACTGTTTGGGTTTTGCTAACTATAATAAAGAGTTTGTAATCGGTATATTCCTTCTATTTTGTAAAATATATTATTTCTGATATTGTATTTTGATTTTATATTTTATGGAATTATTCGTTTTCCCAATGAAATTGTATCGGAAATCATCACAAGAAAATCCAATATTTTTTAACTGCAGCAGAAGGTTGTTACACCTTGGTTTAGTTTAGTTTCAAACACTAGGATATTTTGAAGTGGATTTCAAAATTTTGAAAGAGGGCTAGGTGGCAAATGAGCTAGCGCCTCTATATCAAACTTTCACACCAATAGAAGATTTAGCTTGCAAGATTTAACATGGATCAAACTCATTTGCATGATGATTCCTTGATTTTAATATATTCAATTTCCTCAATTTGATTTCAAATATAGAACTATTTCAAAGTTAAAATTTTAGTAACAGAACTCATCACCCCTTGTTGTATCTTAAATCACTAACCCTCATCTAGATACGGACTGCCATCTTATATTTAAAAGAAGAACTTGCCAAAACAATTTAATACTTAATAGAAATCTGCAAATGTTTAACATTAAAATCCATTTTTGAGTTCAACTATACAATATTTTTTAATTAAAATAACAAAAACTTTGAGGAAATACATTTTATTTGCAATCATTAGTATTATTTGATGATTTTTGTGTTCCAAGTTTTTTTGTCGAATGCTTTGGTAAGAAGACCTCGCCAATGTTTTAATTTTAATTGTAAAATTTTAATATTATACATGTGTTTGGATTGTAAATTACCTCCTTTAGCAGAAAGAATCCCTAGCATGTTTTGTATTATGATTCACTGACTCGAGACATATATCAAACATTATACTTCTTTTTGAATTATTATTCGAAATATGGATTCAGAAACAATATTCCAAATAATAACAAAAATTAAATTTGTGTGTGTTTTAGAAAATCATATGGAACCCCTTCATCCACTTACTCACTCCACCCCATAACAATTTTATTCACTAAATTCATAATGAAATCCTTGGAAATTTCTTTTGTCGTTAAATTTTTGGTATATAATTATAAATACCTAAAAGTCTATTTTGAGTTACATATGGGTTGGTTCCAATTGATTGAAATCAGAATTTGACTCGAAATTTCAATTGTAATCTCAAAATTGCATATGAAATAATCAATACGTGTTACATACTTGCAAAAGTACAAGCCAACAGAAAGTCACTAATTTGATTTATTTCGCTCCAAATATAACAAAAAAAACTTCCGAATTTGAAAAATAAATTAGATATTAAATCTGTGTACCAAAAAGTATCTATTTAGTTCTTTTCTTTTTGTTTATATCATTTTAAGTTATATGTGTACTGTCAATTAGCTAGACTGTCTCTGAATGAATTTCGTTCAAAATAAGATAGGTAATTTACAAATTCGGTATAAAAACAATATTCCGAATTTAATCAGTTAAGATCAAAGCTTTTTATTATTTATCTTAGTTATAAATGCACTGACGAATGGACTGATAGATATAGATATAACTCAAAAATGTGTTTTTCAAACTTAAAGAAGTCTGAAACATAAAGATTCACCGAGATCTCAGGTTTTAAATTTTTAACAGTTACAATACTTTATACTTCATAAAGAAGGAAGTTTCAATTAAAGAATGGCGTAAAAAATAATGGCGTCTTCGTTCAATTTACAACATATGAGGTAAAGCTGGTAATTCATAGCATTACAGTCAGCTTTAATTATATTTAGTTATATTTAGAAGAATATATGGACAAAATTGTGAAAATTTGAATTATAGATTGATAAGGAGAGAAGTTCTGTGTCTAGTTGATAAGAGCACCGGCCAAAAGTCAATATTGGCCTAAGTGATTAGGAGAACCTCAATTTAGGCAATGCGAATGTTGCATGCTTTGTAATAAGTTTTTTTAATACTAATATCCTCTATTGACCTGAATACTGATACTCAAGCCCATTCAAATCAGGAATTGCTAACATAATCGAGTTTGGAACCTATGGCTATCGACTTCCAGAATCAAGATCGCAATTATTACAGTAAGAGACATCCGATTCAAAATACGATTCAATCACATTGTGCAATGATAATTATCATTGTCATGTAAATGATTATACATATTATTCAATATATGATTAATATCCCTTAGTTGGAGAAAATGCCTATTATAGGGCGAAAATTTCGAGACATTCGCAAAATAATTCATCATTCCAAAATATGAATCATATTATGAGATGAGAAACATTATAAATGCAGCGATGCATATCCAACTTAGGGGACTTATAGCTTTTTGCAAGAAATTTATATTAACAGTCATCATGCGAAAAAATCTTGTTTCAAGTAGGTATTTTCATTTTACATTTTTCAATTTATTTTTTAACAAATAAATAATTTATTTTCTATGGATACAATTGTTATCTGATCAGGTGTGAAAAATATCTCAACGTATCAATTTAGATATTCTAATTGAGAAATTTTAAGTTTTCTACAAAAAGAGTCTCAAGTTGCACAGCTTGTCGCACACTATTGTACAATATTGTGCAATATACATATTACATAATGTCATAAATATTGTAGAGCATATTCATATTACTTTGGCTCATATCTAATTTTAATATCTTTTTACATAAAATTTAAAATATCCATTATCTTGTCAGCTAAAAATGGGGAAAAGCGAACATTAATATATATATATATATATATATATATATATATATATATATATATATATATATATATATAAATTTTAATATTTCATATTGGTTATAAACCTTTTCACTGTTCTTATAAAGCTTTTAAATGATATTATTTAAACAATTTAGGCGCTGCAGGAGGAGGTGGAAGGCCTGGAAGCAGTGGTGCCTCTGAAGGAGGTGGTGGTATAGGACCTGGAGGTAGTAATAGCCCTGCAGGAGGAGGAGGAGGTAAAGGGCCTGGAAGTGGCGGTAGTGGGGGACCTGGAAGCAGTGATGGCCCTGGAGATGGAGTAAGTAAAGGACCTGGAAGCAGTGGTGGCCCTGGAGGAGGTGGAGGCAAAGGGCCTGGAAGTGGGGGTAGTGGGGGACCTGGAAGCAATGGTGGCCTTGGAGATGGAGGAAGTAAAGGACCAGGAAGTGGTGGTGGCTCTGCTGGTGGTAGTATGGGACCAGGAGGTAATGGTGGCTCTGCAGGAGGTAGTGCGGGACCAGGAGGTAGTGGTGGCCCTGGTGGAGGAGGTATAGCTTTATATTTAGATTAGATCTCCTAGAGCAAAACTTCTCTGAAAAGTACACAGAATTGTATTCAATAGTTCAGAGTAGTTTTAGGAGAAATCATCATTTATTTAAGTGTCCAAATTTTTTTTAGTAATCCAGAATAGTGTTTAGCTTCGTGCAAAAAAAACTACTGCGTTCTTTATGACTGCCTTCTCTTTATTAATTATTTGATATTTTATCCTTAAGAGTTTCTGATATTTTATGGATTTGAGTAGAAATCATCTGTGTAAAATTTTATATCCATTTTCAATCAAAACAGTTTTCAGTTTAATTTCCAGTGTGTGTATGTAATACAACTAAATTATCGATAATCGGATATCGGTCGATCAAAGCTGAATTTACGGAAATTAGTTCTTTCACCACTCTCAGTTGCAACTTAAGCCTGTTAATATTGATTCCAGTTTGATCACAAATACTGCTTATCAATATGTATATGGAGCTGAAAGGTTAAGATTTTTTTGTTTCTATCCAAAATTAACTTCAATTTTTTGCAGGATGAGGAAGATGGTCAAATATTATAGTTTCTTCATTTTTCCATTAATATATTTCTTCTTATTAGACAGCGAATATCTTACTGCTGCAAATGATTTCTATTTGTTGAAACGTATTGTTATTTAAAATATTTGAATTAAAAACAATTGACTTAACTGCTTTAAAATTCTGTCAACTATTAATATGTTGACACAAATGCAATTGTCTGTGACACTCTTTTGAAAATTATTCTTATTTTATTTTTCATGTTTATTCACATTGCAAATTTATAAAACATAATTTCATGATTCTTTCAAACATAAGGACGAGGAAACAATTAAATGAGCGGGACAAAGAAATCACTGCTAACGAAGTATAGTTTTCCTTTGGGGACACCTCGAAATGAAGTGAGAAGCTTTCTGCGTGCTAGATGGTTCCCATCATCCAAAAGGGTACACGAAAGGGTGGTAGTCTGGCTTCTCCCATCTATGACAGGACATACTTCCTTAGAGAAAGGTTGTACCGTAATCGGTGATAGCCTTTCGGATTCGACCACATTTCCAGCCGATGTTGCTGTGGCTGCTGTCCGGTGATACAGTTATTTTATTCATGTACCTTCGAGTTGGTTGGAGAGTCAGTGATATCACAAAACAGTGGCTTATAAATAGATAGATTTAAATTGCAAACGATTGAAAAAAGCATTTCATTTCGAACTTTCTTACGACGGAAGGAAAGGGATCTTGCTTATGCGCCATCATAATTATTATTTGGACTCTGACCACTAAAGACAGAAAGATAATTGAAATTTGTTGAATACATATATCTGATTATATACATTTTTAAATTACCTTTGAAGTGAAGAATCTATGAATGTATTCGTAGATAAAAACCTGTTTATAAACGTTTAAGTTTTGTCAGTTTGTCTGCGATGAATTTAAGGTGGTTTCCTGAAAAACTCTAAAGCCAAGTTCCAATAACCCGTATGTCTACAGACATGGCACACTTTCACCTCTTGCCAATTTCTTTCAGGTCGGAGAAGTAGTGTTATGACATTATTTATCTCAGTGAACTTTAATACATTGAAGTGACAAAAGTCATGGGATAGCAATATGCAAATACACAGATGGCAGTAGTATCGCAGCGAAAAAGTATAAATGCGCAGTTCGTTTTCCAGAGCTTTCATTTGTGTTCAAGTTATTCATGTGAACAGGTTTTTCGTGATTTATGGCGGCACGACG
The DNA here is from genome assembly GCA_026289955.1 of Argiope argentata. NCBI lineage: Eukaryota > Metazoa > Arthropoda > Arachnida > Araneae > Araneidae > Argiope > Argiope argentata. Next base: position 1,180,447 of record JAOUZG010001904.1, on the reverse strand, counting down.
AGAATTAACAGACTTTGAACGTGGAATGTTAGTTGGAGCTAGACGCATGGGTTATTCCATCGCGGATATCATTAGTGAATTCAACATTCCGAGATCCACAGTTTCAAGTGTGTGCCGATAGTATGAAATTTCAGGCATCCCATCCCATCATGGACAGCGCAGTGGGCAACCACCTGCACTTAACGACCGAGACCGCCGACGTCTGTGTAGAATGGTCAATGTTAATAGACACGCTTCGTCAAATAACTGCAGGAATCAATGTGGGATGTACGAGGGACTTGTCCGATAGGACTGTGTGGCGAAATTTGTCTTCCTTGGGCTATGACAGCAGAAGACCGACTCGAGTGCCTTTACTGACAGCACGACGTCGCCTGCAGTGACTCTCCTGGGCTCGTGAGCATATCGACTGGTCCCTAGACCAGTGGAAAACCGTGACGTGGTCAGATGAGTCACGATTTCAGTTGTTACGAGCTGATGGTAGAGTTCGAGTGTGGCGCAGACCCCACGAAGCCATAGACTCAAACTGTCAGCAAGGCACTGTTCAAACTGGTGGTGGCTTCATAATGGTGTGGGCTGTTTTTACATGGCATGGACTCAGTCCTCTGGTGCAACTGAACCGATCATTGACTGGAAATGGTTATGTTCAGCTGCTTGCAGATCACTTGCAGCCATTCAGGGACTTCACGTACCCACACAATGATGGGATTTTTATGGATGACAAAGCGCCATGTCACCGGGCCAGAACGGTTCGCGATTGGTTTGAAGAACATTCCGGACAATTCCAGCGCATGATATGGCTACCTAGATCGCCCGATATGAATCCCATCGAGCATTTATGGGACATCATCGAAAGGTCCGTTCGTGCCCAAACTCCTGCACCTTCCACACTTTCACAATTATTCACGTATATACAGACAGCATGGCTCAATAATCCTGCAGAGGACTTCCAACGACTTGTGGACTCCATGACACGTCGAGTTGTTGCCCTTCGCCGGCAAAAGGAGGGCCGACACGATATTAACAGTCATCCCATGACTTTTGTCACTTCAGTGTATATATCGTATATATTGAATAAGACTGAAATATTTCTAAAAATAAACTTGGCATTTCTAATAGCTATAAACTTATAAAGTGGAATTTCAAAACGTTTCTATAACTATCCAAAGTTCACTCATCTAAATTTCTTCTAATAGCAATGGACTGATAATCTGGGAAACCACTTCAACCATTTAAATAGAATATTTTTCAAATTTAGCCTGAAATGTGTGCAAAATATTCCCTTAATTATTGAAGAGTAATCTGTTGAGAAAGTATGTTCAGTTTATAAAGGGATCTATAAATGCATTTTGATAGAAAATATTGACAAGAAATAAAACAAAATTCAGTCAATAACTTTTATACGCCTTTTATAATAAGATATCAATAATTCATAAAATCTAGTTTATATACCATTTCTTTTTCCTATATATAAATTTATTATCATGAGTTTGAAATAATTAATAACTTTCAAGCAAGTTTATTTAGCGGCCATGAGGAATCATCAAAGAACTTTTTTTTCTGCAGCAAAAACACATGTTATTAATAATGAGTTTTAAATCCTCAATAATAATATTGAAAAAAAATATATTCAAAACAGATATATGTAATCTATCATAACATTAGTTCTTGTTTTTGTTGGATGTTTGTTTTAAAGTACAATTATTTCCATATTGTTGTAATGTAATACGGCATATTCTAAATATCATTCACTTCTTTAAATTATCATAAAGTAATAACAAATCCATAAAAGGTTATGAGTGTTAATGATTTTATGTTTTACGAGTATAGGAAGTAAATTTCTTATTTTTTTTCATACTGAACCACGAAAAGACAAAGACATTTCATTCGTTTTCTTTAAACTAACGCAAGATACTTAAGTATCGTTGTAATTTCCCTATATCAGTAACTAACATCTGAAGTTTAAAATGCGTGTTCACCTCCTTCACGCACACGAACTCTTGGCTATTTGAATGGTTTGTTTGTTTGATTGAATCCCGCCTTGAATTGAAGCAAAAAAAGTTCTATGTCCACTTAATACCTAATTTTAAACTTCAACCCTTTTATCGAATAGATTCCATTACGATACAGATATATTATTTTGATGTCAATACCAGTTTTAGAATAAAATATTAAAGATTCCCAACCGTTTTCTTTATGTAAACATTAGGAAAGGGTGGTGGCAGAAAAAGTAATCCTGCAGGAGGTGAAGTAAATATTGGTCCAACAGATGGAGGTACATCGGCAACTCCAACAAAAGCAGTGCCAACGACAAATGCAGCCTCAAAAACAACAACAATAATAACTACAGCTACAGATCCAACAACAACGGTGCCAACGACAGCAACGGCAACGACAACAGTGGCAACAACAACTGCAGTTCCCACAACAAAAGCGGCACCAACAACTGCGGCTCCAATATCAACAGAGGTGCCAACAACAACTCCAGTTCCTACAATAACGGTGGCGCCAACGACAACGGCAGTTCCCACAACAACAGCGGCACCAATGACAACTACAGCTCCGACAACAACGGTAGCACCAACGACAACGGCAGTTCCCACAACAACGGCGGTACCAACGACAACGGTAGTTCCTACCACAACGGCGGTACCAACAACAACTGCTGTTCCCACAACAGTGGCACCAACAACAATTGCGGCTCCAATATCAACAGAGGTGCCAACTGCATCTACCATAACTGCAGTACCAACAACAACAGCGGCACCAACGACAACTGCAGTACCAACAACAACAGCGGCACCAACGACAACTGCAGTACCAACAACAACAGCGGCTCCAACGACAACTGCAGTTCCCACAACAACAGCGGTGCCAACGACAACTGCAGTTCCCACAACAACAGCGTCGCCAACGACAACTGCAGTTCCCACAACAACAGCGGTGCCAACGACAACTGCAGTTCCCACAAAAACAGCGGCGCCAACGACAGCTGCAGTTCCCACAACAACAGCGGCGCCAACGACAACTGCAGTTCCCACAACAGTGGCTCCAACGACAACTGCAGTTCCCACAACAACAGCGGCACCAACGACAACTGCAGTTCCCACAACAACAGCGGCACCAACGACAACAGCAGTTTCCACAACAACAGCGGCGCCAACGACAACAGCAGTTCCCACAACAACAGCGGCGCCAACGACAACAGCAGTTCCCACCACAACAGCGGCGCCAACGACAACAGCAGTTCCCACAACAACAGCGGCGCCAACGACAACAGCAGTTCCCACAACAACAGCGGCGCCAACGACAACAGCAGTTCCCACAACAACAGCGGCGCCTACGACAACTGCAGTTCCCACTACAACAGCGGCGCCTACGACAACTGCAGTTCCCACTACAACAGCGGCACCTACGACAAC
>JAOUZG010001904.1:1052488-1166251 GCA_026289955.1 Argiope argentata | reverse complement strand
TCCAGATGGGTGGTAAGGACTTGTGCGATGTCGAGCAGTACCTAGGAGTTTCTCAGTTTCTCACTCAGTTTCTTCAGCCGTGCTTTGAATCTGCCGAATCACTCAGTTTCTTTCGCCGTGTGATTTTTCTCCTGTATCCATCCGCTTCGCGGCGGGACCACTACACTATTCAAGAAAAGGCTTATTAAAATATTCCATATATCTTTGTTAACTCAACCTTTGTAAGAATACAAAGGTAATGTTTTTGATAACGGTAAAGCCAAATTTCTACGACCTCATTAAAATTGGGTCAACCATGAAAATTTTAATAAATAACTATCCTACAGGTGAAAGTAAGTAAATTATGCCGGATTTGGAAAGATGCCCTTAAAACATTCAATTTAGATAGCTTCACTGTTTCTCGCCAAGCACGTCAAAAGCATACTGCTTGCTCAAAAATTCACCAAAAGTCTACCATCTCATATAACAACAGACAGAGTAAGCAACTTTTAGGGTTTCAATGAAAAATTGCCACGATTAGATTCGATGAGAAATCACCTCAAAATAATTAAACTTTGGTGATCGTGTATTAGTCAAAAGTCTTGACAGCATTCAAATTTGGCGACAACACAGTACAAATATGCTGAGATAAAATCAATTTTAATGCATCACCAATGTTTTCTTCTGTTTCTTTTATTATAATAAAGCTATTGAGATATATAAAATTAATTCATATGAATGTAATACTTCTCATTCGAAGTTTTATTTATCTATGAGTATTTTCGTCATGTTCACAATTAAGCAGGTTAAAATCATGTAAAGATTTACTCACCCATATTTAAATTATCCTTCCGAAAAACTTATTTAAGAATCCTTTAGAATTACTCCATTTCATATTTTTCTTTTTTTTTTCAAAAGCTTTAAAAACTATTTTTTAGGAATTGTGAAATTATTTAAAATAATAATTTTATGTTAAATATCCAAATTAGAAATATCTACGAAAAATTCGTTTCAGAAAATAATCTATTAAATTGTTGCCAAAACTTAAATTAAATTCAAAATTAATTTAATAAATATTTTCAATTTTTTTTTCTATATCATATCAATTATCTTTCCTGTATTTTTATATAATATTTCGTTGTAAAAACTTTCAAAAAATTTGTTAAAAAAATACTTAACTTTAGTTTTTATCGAATGAATGCAACAGTTATTCAGCAATTCTGAAAAAAATGGAGCATACAGTAAACAACTAATCTCCATAATATACCAAAGTGAGATTTTGCAAAACGGTCTTAAATATAATCCGTTTGGGATCATATCCGATATAATTAAGCCAAAATTTTCTAAAGCTGCTTCGGATTCGTCATAAGCTTCTTCAAGATCTCTTTACCTCAAATTCTTCAAAACAGCATCGTACCAATTTGGAACATCCATTCGATCATTTCTCTCATTTTTCATACTGTAATCGTCGAAAAATTCAAACGCGAGACTTTAATTCATATTCATGTTTCAGATCAGAGATTCAGTTAGATTTAAAAGGGAATTAAGTCCAAATATTTATATTTATAATAACGTTTTAACGAAATCCATTCATAGGAAGTCTGTCTGCATGGATGTTCGAGAATAACGGTGCACAGTGACTACAATGCAAAGAACAAAATAGATAAAATTTTGTACACAAACCTGATAGGTGGTTGATCTTTTAACAATCTGTACTTTCATATACATGTAAACGTAATGACTATACATGTAAACGTAATGACTAAGATAACATACTGAATTAATGAATTTCATTAATTCAGTATGTTATCTTGTAACTACAAAAGTAGTTTCGTCTCAAAATTTTATTGTCAATCGACTCTGCAAAAAAAACGTCCAACCCACGTATTTTTGCGATACATTTATTAAAAACACTGGATTTAGGCCAAAGACATAATGACCAATGCTTGCGAGTTCGTGGGCTTATAAATTTATGCAGAGGAAGGAAATTGATCGTTTAATGTACGATATGCGAGAAAGTTTACAACTACTTTCGCTGTTTCTTAACTATTTAAATTTTGCTCAAAATACACGTTATGCTGATCGCTATTGTTTACTTCAACTGCTAATTATTACCGATTATCCATTGACTTTTTCCTGTTTTCCCACTAAAACAAAGTAAGTTTGATGAAATTATTGATGCAAAGTCACAAACAACTAAACTTAGTTTTATAATTCATTCTGTATATATTTCCTTCTGCTCACTTTTATTCTGCTGCGTGTTATGTTCTTCTTATATATTGTTTTTTGTTATATATTTTAAATTTAAACAATTATTTTCTCAATAGTATATTAACTGAGTCCCTTAGAGTTCTTTTGGTTTGATTACTTTCCTCAGGGAAAATAGTAAAATTTTAGCCTCAATTAACATAAATTTAGGAAATTGTTTTAATCGATGGATGTAACAAATATCACATCGACTATGATTTTTTAGTAATTAATCTTAGGCACGCAGTTAATATGCAAGTATTTTTTTCTTTTCGTAAATAACCATTTAACCTGAACGTCATTAATATCTCGAGATTCTGATTATAAATTAATTTAAAATTAATAATTAATTAAAATAAGTTACTTATAAAATGATTATTAGAATCGTCATAAGCAGAATGGAATAATTAAAATAACGATTTATAAAAAGAATAATCTATCCTCGACATTTTTAAGCTGCTGCTTTTTTGAATGATCGCTTTTGCATGTTTGTGAATGTAAAGAACGGCTGGCAGTCCGCCTGTAGTTGAATTTGTCCAAAATGTTATTCGCATTTACAATACTGATGAGAAATCTGTGAATCGAATCTTATTTTCTTAAATTCTCTTCATTTTGTTATTATCTTGTAAGCTTATTCTCGAACATCTGGTCAGACAAACTTCCCCTGAATATATTTTATTCGGCATTTAAAATAAATCTGTAAATTTGTTGGGGATGTTTCATTGTTCATGATTTCATGTTGTTGTTTCATTGCCATGGACAAGCTAGCTGAGGAAGTCAGCGATTTAAGCCTAATCAGCGTCTGTTGTTTTTTGTAGTAGAGCCAACTAGGGCCAAGAGTACGACTTTTTCTACTCACTCATCACATTCGCTTGCACATCCCCTTTTTACATCCGGGCACATTCACATCTCACATATATAATAGATGAAGAACGCCCATACCTGAACCGGGAACTCCCAGAAGACACTCTACTCCTATGGCAGGACGTCGGCACAAATTTGGAGTAAAGACCTCATACCAAATTTTAACTGTATAGCTCAAAGCGTTTTTTATCTTTGTCACAACCCGACAGATGGATTTTTTTCCAAAAACGTGATAATCAAACTCTGGGAGGTCTTAAAACGTGGAAATTCTTCAAAATCTCTTGTTCAAATTTTTTGATGATTACTATACTTTTTTCTGTGCTTCGTATACGATAAATTTTAAAAGGCTTGTTGGACCTCTAATATCGTGTCAAACTAATATATCAGATTTAATTTATCTAGCCTGACAGCATCAGCCGTTGTATTCGGAAACTACTACAGAACGAATTTATGGATAAAAGCATAGAGTGTTAGAAATATTTCAAATGACTTATAAGTAACAAACAAAAAAATATGCTAATTATTTTTACTTAGTTGTGGGAGTTTAAGAGATTTGATACTTGTACATTAATTACATGTCTTCAATCAATAGCTAAAAAATTATTTGCCAAAGATGTCACATTATTCTATTGACTATGTTCAAAAGCGATATGCGGTGAAACCTGAAATTCACCAATGATGTAATTAATTCAAAATTATGTCAATGATATGCCGTTAAACCTAAAACTCACCAATGATGCAATTAATTTAAAAGTTTGTCAATAATATGTAGCTAATACACAAGCACCAAAGATTCACATTCATTATTCATAGTCTTGATATTTCGTCTCAAGCCTTTATATTAAAGCAAATACAAATTACCTTAGGCCCGAACTCGCAATCTGAAGATTGATGGCCAAGTAATATAACCAAAATTTAAAATGGTCTTGTGTATCGTAGATGTTATCTGGCAAATGAAGTTAGCGCCACATGCTCTCTCAAACCGTGAATCAGTGGTTAGACGAACGATACAATTGTGACAAATGTATGGCGAGTTGGGGGGGGGATATTTGACTGTTGTATTTAATGCGCCTGAGGATTTAAGATGCCGGTAGAGGGCGCCACAATAGAGAAGATGCGTACGAGGTTTCTGATTCAAGGACGCTGATCATGTCACAATTAAAGCAGAAGCAGATTGAATTAGACCCGAACTCGCAATCTGAGGGTTTGTAGCCGAGTAACATGACCACAGTACAAAAGTATATGAAGCTAGCGCCACAAAATTAAAAAAACAACGTTGCTATGGCATTGCGTTCAAAACGAATTATTAAAATTAAGGAAAATATTGCATAAAAGTATAATTTATATGTTACAAAAAGTAGTCGTTTAAAAATTAAAAAGGAATTTCAGTTTATTTTGTGATTGTATGGACGTTCAAAAATTTCAAACAAATCTTTTTAATTTCAATCAATTTTTTGATTAATTTAAAATTGAATTAAAATTTTCAAATCCCTTCCCTATTGAGCCTCTATTATTCAGGCGATAGCTAAATGGTAGATTTCATTTTTTTTTTCAAGTTCTCCTCTGCGTTTTCAAAATTCTTTTTTCATAATTCTATAGTGACCCTTTTAAAAACATTTAATGATAATAAATGGTTGATCAGAAGGCAAGGAAATTTATAACAGGTGATACTTCCTTATAAATATATTAACCCTTCCCTGTTCCCTTACTTAAAGCACTTTGAACAAATCCAAGAGTGCTAGGATTTTTATTTGCATATTTCCGCACTCGTGCATCGTGGTAAAGGAGGGGGGGCTAAATTTGCATTTTGAATGTCTCTTCTTCTACATATAAAATTCAAAATTTATCATAAAGCTGCAATTCTATTAAAAAGAATACATTCTTAATTTCATTTATTTAAATCGTTGCATTCCTTTGATATATTGAGATTTCATGCTACGACAGTACTAAAGAATAGCAAATTTGATTATACGAAGCAATAACTTTTTTGACAAATTTGATTCAAAAATTTATAGGAGACTACATTTATTTTCAACTATAAAAAAATACTTTTGTGAATAAAATTTGTTGAAAGCTTGATTGAAATGTTCCAATTTGAAGTTAAGAACCCAAACCAAACTTCATCTTTTCAGTTCAAATCTCTTTTCAGATACCATGTTCTGAGACATAAACCGAAATTATAATTTTCAGATTCAGGAAATGAAGGAGATTTTTTTTTAATTTCACTATCGATTATTTTTATGATTACAATACTTTCTCTCTGTATACTTAGTGTATAAAAAATATAAAAATAAAGAAAATCAGAATGCATATTTTTGTCTTTCGATAGAGTATTAAAAGTTTGAAGACCACTGTTGGCAACGTATGTGCCCCTTAATTAAAATGACAATCAGTACTTGTTGTTCATTGTTTGCCCTCAAAATATTCTGCCATCTTCTTTCCTTCTTGAAACTGCAGCAGAAAAAAATCTTCGCTGATATTTGAAACCTGTTTCCCCTTTCTTTTGAAAAACAAACCAAATCAGAAAGAATAAATCTGAACTTCAAAAGAAAGTTTTCAAACGTTTCATTTTAAATTATCAATAATTTGAAGGATATTACTCGGGTAGGGAGGAATAGAATTCTACGGAATTCAAAAACTTTTTGCATTAAGAATTTCTTTTCGCAATGTTCAATGCAATTAAACCAAAATTCAAGTTCCAAGATTGATGTAAAGTTCCGATGGATAAATTAAATACAAAATTATCTTTATACTTTGCTATATAGTTGAGTATCATAGATATTTACTATTAATTTTCGTATATTGTCAATATGAACTAACAACTCACAAAATAAATCAGAATTTCTTCATTTAAAAGAAATAAATAGTAAAACTTTTTTTATTTATATGTCTATATGTCTATCGTTTATGGTGAATTCGGTTCTAGAAACCTTTATAGTAGTTTTCCAGTAAAATCTTTTTAGAAAAGTTTCTTTCATATGTTGCATAATCTTCCCATTTTATTTTTGTTGTTAACCAATCAAGTATCACTACTGAATTTAAGAATAAATAATATTCTTCCTTTACCAGAGATAAAGAAACTTTAGAGCAATATTTTCTTTTCCGTGAACTTTTATTTGATTTTGAAAAAGAATTATTCAAAAAAAATTTTAAAACCATAAATTTATAACGTTTTTATTGATAGGTAGGGGAGGTGGTGGCGGATCTGGAGGAGCAGGTGGAGCTGGAGGCAGAGGTTTGTAAAATTCTCATTATTTTATTTACAATCCATAAATTAAGGATAGTTCATATTCATGCTGAACTCGAACTCTAAAGTACATATATCACCCATAAAAATGACTACACACATCTTCAAAAACCATATGCAAATTGCAGGAGGCCACAAGATAACACCGATAATACTTCACAATGACAAGAATATGAGAAAGGGATGGATAAGGAATACAGGCAAAGATGTAAAATTGTTGTCCAGTGCAATAACCGCATAGTTATGGCACAAAGGACGCATTTTAATGATTTTTTACTTTGTAGAATTATCGACCGTCTGGAATGTGGTCCACACACCGAGGAACTTGAAATCGCCAGAGTATCATTTCCAGGCTTTGACAACGATTCCAAGATGATGATAGCGTGAGTAGATGTTGCAGCACAGGTTGCTCCTGAGTTATTACGCCGAATGAGGATCGGTATTTGGCAGTTACTGCAAAAAGAAACTGACAGAGCACAGTAGGAGACTTCTCTCAACATCTCTCTTCAGCCACTAGTGCGACAGTATCTAAGACAGGCAGTGTACAGATGCTGAGGACAGATTGGTTTATATGCTCGTAGGCCTGTCAGATGTGTTTTACTTATTACAACTCACTGTCGACTACGGTTAGCCTGGAATTGTGGACACCACAACAGTGGGCTTGTATGATATTTTCCGACTTGTTCGGGTTTAGCTCGCAATCTGATTCTAGTAGGTCTTTCGAATGGAGAGCACCTGGTACCCGTTACCACCAAGATACAACGTTACGGTGGTGCAGGATTGCTTCTTTGTGAAGGAATTATTCTGGCTTCTATAACTGACCTGCATGTTCAAATTTCAACCATGACAGGTAAAATCGATCGGAATGTCATTCTGGAACAACGTGTTTGCGTTTCGGGTGCCGCAGAATTCGTGTTTATGGATTATTAACACCCATCCCCACCGTACAAATATCGTAAACGGATGCCTTCGATCGAATGAAAGTGCCTGCAGGGACTGGGCCAGTATTCACATCGGACTCCAGAAAAGCATGTCTGGGACATGCTTGATCAACGAGTTGCAGACAGTCAGTCACCTTCTACATGTCTACCGGAACTTAAAAGAGCATTGCGTAATGAGAGGTGTAATATTCTCCATCATAACGATAATTTGATACTCAGCATGCTCAGACGTTGTCCAGATTATATTGCATCGTCTGGGAGACATGCTATGCACTAACCATCATACCAACCATGTAATATTGGTTTTTGTAAATAGGGTTTTTTTATTTGCTCCAAAGAGCAAAAAATTACAATTTTTATTAATTATAGGCAATATATAGCATCTTTTTTGCCCTGTACCTTTTAACTAATAAATAGACTTTAAAAATAAGTCACTTTTTTTGCTTCTGACTTTTTTTTTCCTGCACTTCACTATCCTTAATTTATGGACATGAGAATATTATAGATAGGGTTACTTATGTTATGTGTAAAAAATGATTATTTTAAAATTATTTATTTTTAGACATTAAGAAATTAAATTACATTAATAATATCTATTTTAATTAAACCTTCTACTTTTTCATGTTGAATTAAATTCCCGTTCTGAAAACTTTAGAATGATTCATTGCTTCTCTTGAGTTGTTACTTAATTTTGGAAAAAGAAATTTCAAAAAAAAATTAAGATTCGTAAATTTATAACTTTTTTTTAATTTTTAGATGGTGGTGGAGCTGGTGGTGCTGGAGGTTCTGGAGGATCAGGTCGTGCTGGAGGCGGAGGTTTGCCATATCCTTAAAACTTTATTTTTTATACAGTGTTGTTTGCATTTTCTATAAACAAATTATAGTCTTCAACAAATTTAATTTTTAGAGATTAAGTAAAATGACATGAATAATTTTAAGTTAATTTTAATTAAAACTTCTATTTGTATCTAACTGAATTAAACATCAATTATAATCAATGCTGTTTATTTTCTTATAAATAAAGGCATTTTTATTTATTTTTTAGTATTTTCTTCAATTACTTCTGTTAGCATATTTCCTCAAAATACAGTTGTTGGAATATGATGTAAAATACGCAAATGTATCCTCATATTTTTATCTCTCATAATCTAATCTTCTCCCCCTCTTTTTAAATCTGAGACTTAAGCACTTTAGCTTTAGTTCCTTGTTAACAGATTATGTTTAAATATAGCAAGAAAAGTCAAGCATTTTTGCTAAAACTATTTTATGTGAAATATAAATGCATGCTGTGTAAAATAGTAAATGTAAAAATATTTCATCTTAGGAGGAGGATCTGGTAACAGTGGCTCTGGCGGAGGAGGATCAGGAAGTGGTGGGTACATGAGCGGAGGTCGTGGATCTGGAAGTGGTGGATACATGAGCGGAGGTGGTGGATCAGGAAGTGGTGGATACATGACTGGAAGTGGTGGATCAGGAAGTGGTGGTGGCGGAGGTCTCCTGGGATATGAATTCATTCTTGGAAATGGTGTTCAGTACAAAGTAGTCCGAGGAAGTAATGGACAATATAAGCTAGTAGGAAACGATGGGAGTGTAAAATACCTAAAGCCTGGAAGTAATGGAGGATATCAAATAATCAATTCAGATGGTTCTATTTCATCATATAAGATACATCAAGGGAGCGATGGAATATATGAAATTGTTTATGGAAGTGGAAATGGAAGTGGAAAATACACAATGAGTGGTGGTGGTAGTGGAGGAGGCATCGCGGGATATGAACTCGTTCTAGGAGATGGTACTACGTACAAAATAGTCGCGGGGAAGGATGGAAAATACGAATTAAAAGGTGAGGATGGAAGTATAAAATACCTACTTCCTGGAAGTAACGGAGGATATCAAATAATCAATTCAGATGGCTCTACTTCACCCTATGAGATAGAACAAGGAAGTGATGGAGGCTATCAACTCATTTATGGTGGTAATGAAAGTAGTAATGGAAGTGGAGGATATACAACGAGTAGTGGTGGTACTGGAGGAGGACTGGAGGGATATGAAATCGAACTTGGAGATGGCACTAAGTACACTGTAGAAGCAGGAAGTGATGGACAATATCAGTTAAAGGGAGCTGATGGGAGTATAAAATACCTTGAACCAGGAAGCAACGGAGGTTATGAGATAATCAATTCAGATGGTACAAAGTCCCCTTACAAAGTACAACAAGGCAGTGATGGAGGATACCAGATTATTTACGATGGAAGTGGAAATAGTAGTGGAAGTAAGGGATATGAAACGAGTGTTGGTAGTAGTGGAGGAGGACTTGATGGATATGAACTCTTTCTTGGGGATGGTACTAAGTACAAAGCTATTCCAACAAGTGAAGGACAATACGAGTTGCAAGGTGAAGACGGAAGTACAAAATACTTAGTGCCTGCAAGTAATGGAGGGTATAATATAGTTAATTCAGACGGTACTGTTTCACCATATAGACTAAAACAAGGAAGCAATGGAGGATATCAAATAGTTAATGATGGAGGTCGTGGAACAAAGAATCGTAGAAGATCAGGAAGTAAGATATTTGATTTTATTCCATTACACTCTTTTTAACAATTGAATAATTCGTGATTGTTACTTTTTAAATTATTCTTTATTGCTTCGAAGTTTCAAAAGAAATTAAGACAAATAAGCTATATTTTCCCCCAAAGGTTATATGTTGCTAATTCTTACTTATATAAGAATAGTTTAATGTCATTTTTTAAGAATTAAAGACATTAAAATGTATCAGCATCAGCAATGCATGAAAACGCATTTTTTTATAAATTAAATCAAAATCTAATCAGCATTTTCAAAAAAAATGCAATTTTTAAATCTCAAAAGTGGAAATACTTTATTTTTATTTTGAATAGCATTTATCTTGTTGCTCACATATGAAGCTGAATTTTTTCTCCTTAATTCTCTTCCTTTCATCATACTGTCCCCTGCAAGTGAGAATCAGATATTTCTAAAGGAAGCTTATAAGGATGGTCTAAAAATGGGTATCAGAGCTTCGATATACAATATAGATTCAGTTTCCATACCATCAAAAATACCGTGATATAAATATAAAATAGAAATATCGCTGGTTCATGGATACATTCGTTGGCTATTTTGATTTACTTGGTTGGGCTTCTTGTTTGAAATTTATGTTGATTATAACAACTAAAGAGTTTTCTAATCATTCCTTATGGGAATCGTACATTCTTTCAACTATTGCTGTAGATAAGTCAACACCAGAATCTCAATCCCATTTAAATAGGGTTTTTTTGCGTTATTTCCTAAACTATTTTACAAATTTTTTTATGGAACCATGTCGTATCAAACTTGTAAACTTTCCTATTGGCTCTTAACCTATACTAATAACTTGCTTTTGGTCATGCTATCGTCAAACCACCTCAGTGTCTCACCAAATGTAAAGCTTCTCTTTCATGGAATAAATGTATACCCGTACATTCAAATCCATCTAAAAAATTATATAGATATTATCCACATTATACTTTTCATAATCTTGGCCTCGACTTTGCTTTATTAAAATGGTATCAAACTTATATGTCCTGTATATTTTCTGAAAGCTTATGTTTGAATAGTTTTTGTTGGAAAACTATGTTTTTTTCCCACAGAATGGTCGGCATTACTATTACATAAAACATGAATAGTCAGCATTTACAAACGTGCCTTGTCACAGAAATACATTACTTTTTTAAAAGGTTCATAACTGCAATCAAGGAATTTTATTTTCTTCTTCGGTATTCCAGTTTTTATTTTAAATACCTTAACTGCTCAGTTCCTCGAAATTCCCTTCCTTTTTTTATAAAGTTGAAGTTACATCTGCCGATTAATCAAAATGAATGAAATGCGTGATTAGCAGATTTCTTTTAAATCATGATTACTGGTTGATGCAGCGTTAGATAAATATTTTCATATGATATTTTTTCTGCGTTTAACGAATGTATAGATGAATATAAGAGAAACATTTTGTTAATCAACATTGCTGGACACTAAAGAACATATAAAAATTTACTTTCTTTAATTTTTTATTGAACTTATTTAGTAAAACTTCGTAAATGAAAGTATATGCCTAATAGCAATATTTTGAAAAATAAAATCTTCATCAACTTTTCTTAGAATTTCCTGTATATTGTCATCCCTTAGAATTGGAACTCGGGGCAACCTTTACACGCATTTTTCAATGATACGCCGAAAAATATTGTATATTCAAGAGCTTTGGAGTTGTAATATTTCTTATTATAAATTAGAACTGAGAATTCTAAAACCTCTTAATATAAGATTTCGAACCCGATATTAAATAGAAGTACGTGCATTATGATTTTTCTTACATAATTGTAGAACCTATAAACGTGGTAAAAGCGGTGTACGGTATAAAATAATTATATACATGACTTACCAGAAAAACACGGAAATTATTCTAATTAATTACATTATATAAATATGTAGTTATTTTCGGCATAAACTAAGATATATATTTGAATATTTTATTTTTGTGTTCTGTTTTATATTACTAAATTTCTGCGTTAAAGAATCTTAATTTCTTTTTTCATCATAAATAGTTATGCTTATTTAATTTGTTTATTTGCTTTAAATATCAATCATTAACCGCTTTGGTTTAAGTGTTAAATTTTTTATATCACTTCTCTTCTTTCCCTAGGATACAACAGAGCACCTGCACAAAGTGGTCCTGTACCTGGTATGTCAATTAAATTTTCTATCATGAGACATGACAGAATAAAATATTACAAAGAATAAAGTTATTATCAAAATTTGTTAATTTGTTAAAACAAACATATTAAGTACGCTTCCATGAAACAGCAAGTAAATGAACGCTTAGTAAAATTTTAAAACCCAAATTAATATTTTGAAATTTAATTAATTTGGATAATCAATAACAATTAAATATATTTGTTCATTTCATGATTACTAGTTATCTTCGTTTCTTAATACCATATAATGATTTTGTCCGAATTGAAAGATGAATGCAAAAATAGTTTAAGATTTAAATCTTAAGAAGCTTAAATCGATTTTCTTCATAAATATCGATAATATTTATGAATGAAGTTAAAATAATCTTTGTTTTAAAAGCCACTGAGGGTTAGCGGAAAGGAAGTTAGATGTCAAAGTTTTACCGTTCAGAAATCGGGTCACATGTAAATGCTTTAAAATTAACCTGTAAAAATTATTTTCATTATTGGAATAATTACCGCTAAGATAAGTTACTTATATTTATCTAAGAAAATAAGTCTCTCATAGAATTCAAAATTAAAGACATTCTTCATGCTATTTAGTGACCATTTGGGATACCTCGAGTCAATTTAGTCAATTACTGAGTTTCTATGGAAAGACTTAAAGGCACTTTCTACAATATTATCAACGCAAGTAGATTATCTGTTTCAGGTTTAGAATGAAATTTTAGCTGTTTGAGGTTTAGGAATTTTTGAGGGTTTTTTTTTTATTCGAATTTGAATTTTAACTGTTTGATGTGCTAGAAATTTTGTGTTTCTTCAAAATTTTAATTGTTTAATGTTTGATAACTGACGTCAAATTAATGAAGATATTGTTGAACATTTTGAGGCTTTTTTAGCATTTTTATTCATTCTAAAAGCTAATACTATATTATTGTTGATTAAGGTGTCTATGCATCTTTTACTTAAATGATTTACACAAGAATATTTCGCATTATATGACTGAGATTATCAAAGATACTTTTAAAGGCTCACTTGAGTAGGTTATCAACTGAATAATCTTTTCAGTCAGACTTTGTAATTTTTATGTTCAGAAAATCCTCCCAAATAATAGTTTAAACATTTCAAGAACGACAAAAAAAATTTAAACTTTTTCAAAAATATCTACACAGCAATTATAGTATTCCACAGATTTCAAACATTAAAACTTCTCAGTAGAATGATTAAAAAATTATTATGTATTTTTTTATATACGTTAAAGAATTAATAGAATTGAAGCATTCTGTTATGATAACCGTAGATTTTTGCACTGTATTATTATTATTATTATTTATAATCAAACAACGGAAAAATTATTTTGGTATCTATCATCAACATATATTTGGCTCTCATCAAACCAGAATATTTGCTCAAGTTTGTTTGCAGTGTCGAAGTTTTGATCCTAATCATCTTTTCTGTATTTAAATTTAAATATACCCTTGCCCTTTTTTTACTACATCAACAAATTCTAGTATCAAAAATACTAATAGACTTTTGTTTTAACAAACACGTACTGGAATTCGAGTGCAAACTTTTTTGCGCAGCTTGGCTGTTGCTTTTATCCTGCTGGACCACGTGTGCTTTGCTTTTGCTCAGAGCTATACGATGTGCTAATTGGCCGTGCTACTCTATAAGGTCATCTTAGATTAATAGTGAGGCTTTTTTTATTTGTCTACGGCGCTTAATATCAAGAATATAGAGCTTCCAGCAACCGACGCATTTCTTTCACTAAAACTGATGCTTTAAAGATTAACAGTTGCACTTCTGAACCTATGTTATATATGTAGATAAATGATCCATCTCTTCACTTTTCTGTTTGATAAAATAAAACATTCAACACACTGCATCTATAAAATATTTATTCCTTGTAGAAAGGGTTTTTTTATCGAAAAAAATGTATTTGGACATGTTTCGTCTGGAGTAACCGCAATGACGAACTGAAATAAAGAACAAGTGTCAAATAAGATGCAATAATCATGAATAAGAGTCACCTCTATTCAACAGGATTATCACTGATAACAGAATAATAACAGAATTATAACTTTAAAAAGAATTCCCAATTACACTGATAATTATCACATCATATACTAAGACAGATATATTCAATAAGCACTTTATTATTTATTATTTATAAAAGCACTTAATAACTCATTCTGCTCTTTCTGTTTTCCTCTTATCTGTGCTTTTAAATTTTTTTCCCAGTAAAATTTCATATCCTTATGAAAATTTATTTTTCTCTGCTGATAAAATGTTTCTATTATTTGTACTTAAACTATCCCTCTTACTAACGTTTTCTATAATGTCATATGTTTATTAAACGTCTGAACGCTTGTGAGCATTAACGCAGCATGGCATTACTTGAATGAACTAGATGGCGCTGCTGCTGCAGGGGGTGCTGGTGGAGCTGGAGGTGCGGGTGGCGCAGGAGGAGCCGGCGGACCAGGAGGAGGTAAACATTCGAATTCAATTGCATGCGAATAATACAGTCTGTTACCAACAGGTTTCAACAACGTTCAAGGGAGACTAAAAAAGATTTATGATTTAAATAGGAACAAATAAATTGACCAACAACCCATAAAAACCAAAGCATTTTTATACTTTAAGTATCTTATTTGATGAAATTTTGCAAATTAAAGTGTACGTGTAATTGTTATATATAAAAAGATAAACCATTGTTCCACTTTTTTGGTGGCATTCTCTACATTGGCCAATATTGAAAAAATTATAGTAAACGCTTTATAAGCCAGATAACATCCCTCAGACTGAAGTGTCACTTTTGGTCACACGGATATGTTACTCGGCCATCAACCCTCCACTTATAAGTTCGGGCCTAAAGCAATCCGCATCCACTATAAATTCCATTTCCTTATCACAACATCAAGAAAAATAAGAACAAGAATTTTCTTCCAATTTAATTTTAAGGCACTGACCTTATTTGGAATTCAATAAGCTATTAAATCTTTTTGGAGACTCTTTGAAATCACACTAAGCTCATTTGCAAATGTATATAACTTGCTATCTCGTTGCCAATGCTGATACTCTATTCGCCTGTTATGTTTGAAGGTTAAAAATCCTGGATTCAAGCACTCCATGACACTCCTCTCAAATCGACATACAGAACAATTTTCTATTCAAATTTTAGAAAGCAATTTTGGTGATTATTCTTCCACTAATATCTGATTCATTCTCTCAATGTACAACCATTTATTTTTTAATAAGGAAACTTTCATCTTAAGCTAATAAAATAAACATTCAAACATTTTGTTAATAAATAATTTGAATAAACTAACTTAAAAAATTCAGCTTTATATTTAAAAAGCTTATAAATTATTATTTCAATCTGTATTGAACCAATTAGTGTAAATGACCTCTTCATAACTTCGAATAAACTTTAAGTTATCTGAAAAGATTTAGTATTAATTATACTTTAAATTAATGGTTTTGCATTAATAGATAGTTAAAAACAATTAACCTCATCGAATAATAAAATACAAAACCCAAAATGAATTATGAAGTTAAAAGATAATAATTGCGCCTCTTTATTTACTTTTAATAATATTTTTTCTTTGTATCTTCATTTGCTTCTTGCATTTGGTTTTAGTAAAAGTAATCAAGAAAATTATATAACTTCTTGATTATTAAATCCTTTTTTTTGTGTGTGTGTAAATTATTTAAGAATCAGCTTGAAATTATTATGAATTTTATTAAAACCTCTCTAAATTTAACTTCATCCCAATAGGACAAAGAACATACTTAAAATATTTTTAAATATTTAATAGCTTTCATAATACAGCTATTTATTATATAAATATAGAAATCAAAAAAAATCAGTCGCTAATGCACTAAAATTATTAAACAGTGCGATGTAAAGGCGTTCATTTACGAATTCACAAATAAAATAACATCAGTCATATAGAAATAATTATTTATTTTCACTGATATTACTGTTAATACTTCCTTAATATATAATATGTGCTAATATTCTTTTGAAGCATTGTGATGTCTATAAATAAAGTGACACTCTCTGTGTGAATAATGAATTTGTACTTCATATTTCCACCCCCTTCATTAAATGCTTTTGATTTCAAAAAGATTCAATTTACATTTGCTAGAAAATATTTAAGATTGACTTTATACCTCTTTTTGAAGCTTTAAAAATAATTGTATTCCCTGAAAACTTTTGCATAGTATCTTATCTTTTCCCAAGATTATTTTTTACACGAAAAACTTCAGAAATTCAATGGAATATCCACTTAATACCATTTTGCTCAAAAGAGTGAGAATTAATTTTAATGAATGTATTTTTTAGTTTTAATTCTTAACCAATGGTGTTCAAAAATTCCATTAATTATTTTAAAGAATTTTCAAGGTATAATTGCAAACATTAAATTTAAAAAAAAAAAATTCCTTCACAAATTACATACATTTCAAAAATAATTACAAAATTTGGTCAAAGAATACTCTTTTGAAATACTCTAAATCAGAGCTATTTTAACACCCTGTTTCTAGGCTTCGAATATATTCTCTTAGTAAAATTAAAGATATGCTGGCCTTGGCATCCAATTTTTTCTTAATCTACCATAGTTATTTTTAACTTTATAAAAGTATAATATTTTTTCATTTAATGATATTAAAAAATATCTAACTTTTTGGTTTAATTAGCCTTTAGGTTGGGTTACTTGTGTTCAGGTTTTATTTCCTAATACTAATGTACCATAAACATCTGTTCAATTCAAATACATCATTTTTATTGCATATTTTATTTCCATTATTCTTGAGAAGACAATGAATTCACTTGCATTTCAAACATCTTAATCAATCTCCAGTGTCTTCAGAAATTGGTTTGATAAACTAAGAACAACGTCCATTGTTTCACTAAACCAGAGCCAAGAGTGTCTTGAATCATCTCAGCATTTTGGGTTCAAGTATTCGGTCTCCGACAGTCTAAATAAACCTGAAGTATATTTTTATATTTCAGGTTTATTTAGTTATATTTATCAGTTATATTTTTATATTTTATATTTATAAGTAAATAATGTTGCAAAATAACTGCACATTTTAAAAATATATGGGTGCATTTATTTTTCATTAGTTGACACAGATGAGTAGTTGGTTCTATAGGAATAACTATTATGTTTAATTTGAAATGAATCGTTTTAAGGAAAATTCTTGTCTGATTTCTCCAAATAATGAGAAAATAAAGAAAAGATATTTAAAATACATCATGCCCCATTCAATGTTTTTATGAACCCTTTTAATAGGGACAGTCCCATAATATATCATATCTTATATCGTTTCATATATCGTTTAAATTTCACCGGACTGTCACATCCCTTAATAATGGGTTAATTGCCCACATATGAAATAAAATCCTTCTTCTTCATTGGAAGATAATAAATAAACAATGGAATTTTAGAATATTGAAACAATATCGGAACTTTACCGTGATTTTCATTCAGGGCAAGGGAAAAAATATCACGGCGTGAAATATTTGACTAAGCAGGAAAAACTGATTGAATTTTAGGATAATAAGGTTATCTATAGGTTAAAATTGTAGAAAAAGAAAGGGGGGGGGGTAAAAATATTGCCAAAATTCGAGGATTAATTAAATTTAAATTATTAAATTGAAAACTTTTAAAACTTTGAAATGGGAAAAAAATACTTTTCTACAATAATATTTTCAGAGGCTTTCTGGTAAAAATACCAAAATTTAACATTTCAAAATTTTAAAAAATCCTCTCTGTGGATATTTTTTGACTCCAAAATATACATACAGCTTGTTTCATAAATTTAAATACGTAAAGCACTAACACGCATGCATACGCTTTAGTATTTATTATTTGTAAAGAAAAAAACTAGATTTTATCTTTTTTCCTAATTATGGCATTTTATTTTTATTAAAACAGGTTATTATGGGTAGTTCCAGCTGATACCGGTAAGTAGTAAACAGTATTTCATAGTTTAATTTTCCATTTGAAACATTTCTTTCCTAACATTTTTTTTTTCTTTTTTAATAGTTACATTTTACGATGGCCGATGAAATGCAATTGGATTAGATGAAGAGATACAGAAACAATATTTTCATCAAGTGCCTTACTATTTTTTTATAATGCTGTGTCTTCAAAATGCTCATAGTCTTTTTTTCTAAAGATTATAAAAAATTTTCATTTCAATTTCAAAGAATAAAATGAAATAATATTTTCCTTTTTAAAAAAACAACAGCATTAATTTATATGCAATATTATAAATGTATGAAGAAAAGAGACAAACATTGTGATAACTAGTAAAACCGGGATTATTTAAAAGACTCGTTAAATAAAAACCTTCCCTTTTCACTTCATATTATTATTTTTTTATTTTCAAAGCATCTTAAATCTCGAAATTGTACACCAATTAAGTCATATTTATTTATTTTTTTCATAATTGTTTAAATATCAAAATAGCACACCAATCAGTGGAAAAACCACTCATAATTCAGATAATATTATTTCCTGGATTGGTTTAAAAATATTGTACAACGATTAATTTTACATAGTATCAATACCCAGATGCATCTACTGAAATCACGTGATCGTTTGCAAAAATAGAAAACTGAATGTTAACAGCACAACGACTGCCATTAATGTTTATAATATCGTAAGCATTCAAATTCACAGTCAGCATAATGGTATGGTGATGTATAAAAGGCGACTTTTCTCTCATTTTTTTGAATTTTTTCACAATTATTAAAAACAATTAGGAAAATTTAATTGCAACAGTAATTAAAAGTTTAATTTCAATGATTGTATGTAAACTTCATTTTCAAAATCGTATATGTATTTATCAATTTAATGATTTTATTAGCTTTTACTTTATAGCGATAAAATAAAATAGTCACCTTACCATTAAAGTATATAAAAAATTATTTCATTGACCTAAGTTAATTGTGAGAAATCTTGCAAACAAATTATTTGTTTCAAAACTCTTTAGAGCCACTATGGCTAATTGGAGGGATGACTTTTAGTTCGATGCCCGTTTCTTTCCAAGATCCTCCTTGCATGTCAGAATGGTTCAGTTTAAATTTATTGTAATAGGTTAAATGTTCTAGAAATGGTGTTATCATAGCAGTTAGAAGAATAGTGATTTATTTCAAGTGTAAAGTGAAATATTAGTTAACTGGAACCAATTTTAAAGCTTTTTGTGATGATTTATATGATTAAATTCAATAATGATATATCACATCGTTGAATCACACAAATATTATACATAAAATATACAAGCTTTGTCGCAGAATTTTCTTACTAAATAACTGAAAATATATTCCTCTATAACTAATTGATGGAATCAAGTTACCATTGTGTGACATATAATTGTATTCATTAGTGTGCTTATCTTTTTATATAATTTTTCCATCTGCGACTCAAAAAAGCAGAACTAGGCATCGCCATATTTGTAAAAATTTGCTCCTAAATCTTCAATTTTAGTTTAGATGTGCCCACCTGCAAACAGTTTTTGACAGTTGAATGGAGACAAAATAACTAATTATAACTCTTTACGTGGAATAGAATCGATCTTGATATATTAATACTGATTCAAATCTGAAATTGATTTTTTTAAATAGGTCAGGGAGGAGGAGTTATTCCAAGTTCTTAAGTTGTTGTTGTTGTTGTTACTAATGGCACTTGTAAATATTAACAACAACAACAAGCCAGTAAAAACTTGTACAGACAAGTTGTAGAATTGTACAATTAGTTAAAACTTGCCACAGACAAGTTTTTACTAATGACACTTACCATAGACATAGACGCTTTAAAATCAATTGCGGCAGTCACCGCTTTTCAGCCGAATGAGCGTCTCTTGCTTTTGAAGTAGCACCAACTAAGGCCAAGAGTACGACATCACATTCGCTTGCACTGCCCCTTTTTACAGGGTGGAATATTCACTCACCTTAGAGATAATGCACAGAAGAACAACTATGCCTTAACCGGGACTCGAACCCGGGATGCCCAGATCATGGGGAAGACATGCTACCCCTAAGCCAGGGCTCCGGCAGTCCTTAATTTACTGATAGTTTAGTTTTATTAAAATCACGTTTTAAAGAGAGAAAAAAGACCATTTTGTGACACCCCTCGTAATTCTGAACCGCGGTCGGATGACGAGGATGCCACCCTAACTGGCGCTCTATTTCATATTTTCTCGCCATATCAGTGGGGACATCCTGAAAGATTAAATACGCACCAAATCCATTTTTAAAGCAGCTCTTAGATTGAATCGGGTCTCAAAGCCTGATGCGTTACCACCAGACCACCATATCCTCCAAGGCTTTATCCGCCATCTTCTATAAAATGCAGAAGATGATCGCATTGGCCTCAAAATATACTTCAGTCTCCTCCTCCTCCCCCCTCCCTATTTGGAGATCTTCTTTAGAAGTATCACGATATAGGATTACTAATGAAGTTCCACAGTCGTAATTAGTCCTGACATTATTTCGTTTAAATTAATGAACATTTTCTTTTTTTCTCTAAATTGGAAGCTTTTATACTGATTTGATAAAGTTGTTATTATTCATGTCACAATGCTCTATGGCAAATTGAAAATAATATTCACGAAATTTCATTAAAAGATAAATTACTAATTTTGAAATCGGAATTCAGGATTATTTCTTCATTTGATCCTTCTCATTTGCTAGGCTCTTCTCTCTTCTCTCTCCAAACCTATTCTTGTTTAAGAAAATCATTTATTACCTCATATTAGTCAATTCAATAAATGGTAAGCTGCTGGTATAAAAATTGTATTTCATAGATAAAATCTCTTATACATTTTAATAATAAAACTTACAACGATTGCTTCATTAAAATTCATCATTTAAAATTTTGCTAAAGATAAAAATTTTCTTTCACAGAATAAGTGAAATGCTGTGTCCTATTTGAAACTGAGCATGACTTTTGGAATCCTCTGCATATAAATCTAGAACCTTCATGCTAAAGATTTTCATGCATTAAACGATAAGTAAAAAATAAAAATAGCTTACGGATTATGAATCGTATAATATATAAATATACTTCACAATTGCACTATTAACATTAGATGTTATAATAATAGAGTTTCTTTCTTGTAACCGCATGTAATTATTTTAAGTAACACTTATTATATCTGTTTAAAAATTATCGGATTATAAACGAAATATTAATTATCGGAATTATAATAAGACTCCAAAACATACATGTGAATATCTAACATTTTTGCTAAAGATCTCTTTTCCAGAGTTACAGTATTCGAAAATTAATTTTTTGACATAAACAGTATATTGTGCGCCAGATAGTTCCCGGTTTAATTTTGCATCTTAAATTACTCAGATATTACGCTAATTTACAACAAAATTACTCTAAATTCAAAAGCAGTTTATTCAATCATATATATAATTGCTGGTTGTTTTAACTGAGTCCAAATACAATTGTTATCAGTGCACTTCTTGTATCCATAAAATGTCTTTTGTAATAAATTCAGGAGTGATATAAAAAGAATTATAGTTTTGTTGATTTTATTTTATTAACTTGCTTATGGATCTTGCTTTGGTTGGTCTTATTTTATCGACATGGAAGACTTGTGTTTAAAATTTTTGGAAAATTATAATATAGGAATGAAGTCAGAGAAATTTGATAAATTATATAAACTTCAAAGCCTATCGTTTGTAATCTTGATAAATGTATGATTGACGTTCTATTTTTCAAAATTTGCCATTTTGATATATTGTGCATTCTGAACATTTAGGAATTGACATTGACGAATCTATGTTTCAGTTATTGCCGATTCCGAAAAAAACATATTTGGAATTATGTCCGTCTATGAACATAACTAAACAGCGTTTTAAAGAAATTTTATAGATAATTTTTAAAGAAATTTTATAGAGAAATTTTATATCTAGTCATTGAACCAAATTTGTAAATTTGTCAAATTTTGAACTAAGAAGAATAATTACATTATTATAGCAAACAAAATTTGTTCGGACAATTTTTAAAATTATCAAAATTGTATAAGTATATTCACAAAAAATGTAATTTTTAATTTTTTTTAATAATGGAAATTGAAAAAATTATTCTGCATCTTGTGTTATTAATCGCATTCCCTCAATATTTTTTAGAAAACGGTATATTTTATGAATAAACATTTCATACGAATTAAAACTATTTTATAAAATTGAATTACATGATTAAATCACACATTCGTTAAAAGCACATTGATGACCATGATGATCAGTCATGGCGATCAAATAATGCTTTCTCAAATTCAGAGGATTTTTGATTGACTTTCCGGCTGAGCCAATCGGTCATCCACAACTAAAAAAAATTTAGTTTAAAATTTAATTAATTTATTTGAGAGTTTAAGTGAAGCTAAACTTATTTGAACTTTTCCTACTTATTCTATAGATTTCCTAATATACTAGAATAGATATATTGGGTAAATTTGAAGAAGTATTTTACTCTCGGTTTTTAAAGCATTAAGAAAGTTAGAATTTAATCTTAATAAAGAAATTCAGATTTTTTAAATTGATGCAATTAATATTTTAGTTCATTTATGTTGACATAATCAATATTACTTTTTAAAAATAATTAGATTTCACAAGTTACATCTAAAGCTATTTAAAATAAAATATAAATAATATGCAGCTAAAAATAATAATACAAGACAAAATAGCATTTGTTATAACAATTTCATGAAAAGCAAAACAGATTAATATTTATTTTATCCCAAAACTATTGCCCATTGTTAGCAGAATAATTTACATGATAAAAGCAATATCTCATTAATCATCAGCGGAATATTCTGATCTCACCATTTAAGTCTTGTAGCAGCAAACCATTGTGCCCTGTAATGACTTGATCCTGGTAGATCAAATAAAATGGTAGCATTTTAAACACAAAAGTTTTATTTACAGCTTTATACAATAACAAAAACAACAACACGTCCTCTAGGTTAAATGCTGATAAATATTTACAACTGGATTGTCAGTCCGAGATATAATACCGCGACTTCACAGGCTGTCCGCGTATCTGGCTACGGCGTGTAGCTCCAGAGATCTACGGATTACTTCCGGTAGATGTTTTCAATAAATTCGAGATCACGTGGTATCTCTTCCACTCCAGCTCTTTAGCTCTGCTCCCAGCTCGTCAGCTTGTCTCGTCCACCGACTCAGCTTCTCGACCCTCGTTTCTTCCAAACCCTTCCATTTTAACATTGGTGAGGCTCAGGCTCGCATTGGCGCGCTGGAGATGCCGCTTGTCCAATCATTCTTCAGAAATACTTCCAATGGCGCGCCGTCATGTCGTGGGAACATTCTTGTAACATCCACCCCTTAACAG
The DNA here is from genome assembly GCA_026289955.1 of Argiope argentata. Classification (NCBI taxonomy): domain Eukaryota; kingdom Metazoa; phylum Arthropoda; class Arachnida; order Araneae; family Araneidae; genus Argiope; species Argiope argentata. Next base: position 1,142,868 of record JAOUZG010001904.1, on the reverse strand, counting down.
AACCTTCACCATACACAAATAGTCGCATTTGGAGGTTTTAGCACTTCTTTTTTCAATGGGTCGTAAAGCGCATATGCTGTTCATTATTGGAACTTTATCCCAGCTTGGGTGGTCCATAGAAGAAATAGTCCCCTCTGGTGTTTCGACACGGTTTGCTTCTTCTATGGGTTGCCAGCATGTGTGTTCCATTATTTCTTTCCATTCAAGTCCGAAGGGCGACACTAAAAGAGATAAACACAATGCGCAACAAAGTATGAATAGTCTCACCGCTGGCTATAAGTAGCAATGTTCGGACATGTGTCTTCTCCAAAAGGAGACCAGGTGACGACTTCTTTACAGTACTAATATCTCTTCCACTCCACTATTGCATGTCAGTACTTGAGAATTAACATCTTCAATAGATCTACTTCGGATTTATTTTTTATTTTTTTGTAAAAGTATAATTTTATCTTTATTTCAATTATTACACATACTTTATAACTAAATGAATTAAAAATGTAAATTGCGATTGAATTTACAATACGATTACATTAATCCATTTACATTATACAGGCAATGTTAAACATTTTTGCAATTCCATTTATTCAAGGGTTAACATTTTAAATAAAAACTTTGATTTATTTACAACATACATCCGGCTTAATTCATTCGAGCCAGATTACAATTTTCAAGAGATTAAACATTTATATAAGTAATTGCAAATGGAAAAATCAATTATTTACCACAAAATATAATTAACAAGATTGAATTCCTTTCAGATTTATATTACTTTGGTATTTTAGTAGCTATCCTCTTTCTCATAACATTTTTTTTTTCCTTTCATTATGTGAGCTCTTATAACTTAATCAAAATTTTATTTTTAAATCAAAGATTTGATTTAAAAAGAATCTTTACTTAAGGTATTAACGGCATTAGTTTCAAGTTCGGGAACTTTAAAATCAGTATTGAATATTCTTTATACATATCCTAAATATATCTTTAGTAGTCAAGTTATAAATGCCAATAAAATTCTTTAACTTAACGAATTCTTTACATTTCACATAAAACTGAGTTATGAATGTTGACAATATGGTATATAATCGTAATCATTTTAAAATGGAAATAACATAAGTATTTGAGACAGCAGTTATACGTATAAATGCTATTGATAAACATTAATTTACAGAAGCATTTTGCAGAGAAATTTAGTCACATGGTAACAACTTTTCACAGACTCTATAAAAACACTATAGCATTCTGCAATTTAAATAAATGTAAGCAAATTACTTTAAGCTAAAGGACCTTCTAAATAGTTATGATTTTCAAATTTATTCATTTTTATTCTAGTGATGAGACATTAATGCGAAGGCAGAAGACGCATGCATCAAAAGAAAGCAAATGCTTAAACAATTTTTGAAATATTTACATTTTCGGATCTATGAATTCAATGCCTATTACATTTTTATCAATAAGAATTATGTGAAGAGATTACATCTGATGAACAGCATATCTTTGTTAATTATATTACTTTTAAAACACAAAATTGCAATTACAAGGAAAACATTTTGCACATCTGTATGAGACCAATATTACAGGTGCATATTAACAAAGACAGCAAAAATGAATATTTGTATTTAAGAAGTTTCAAATCGTGTGATAATGAAAATACTGCTTCATTATTTATTATATTCTAAGGCCAGATTTTCAACTTCAGTTAACTCGAATTCATTTTGATTTAGATCAAATACTATTTTAGCAAATTCAAAGTTTTTCGGACTGAGGGTTGACTTACAATCCTGATTCCATTTCTGATGCGCTTTTTCAATGAGATTTTCAGTTAATTCAAATATATTCACTGATCGAAGAAAAGCACTTTTAAATATCTGTGTTTACGCTCACTTCGCAGCCCGCCAACCTTTCCTGGGTTTGGCGACAGTTGGCCGCTCACCAACACCTTCCACGGTGGCGATAAGGGGAAACCCATCAGTTCAGACTACGCTATCGTGCGAGCTGGACGCAGCGATAATTGCTCCTCTACTAAGCAGGAGACGAACTGCTCAGCTCTTGTACTTTACGTCTACCTTCTATTAAGCGAGGTTACGATTTAAATATTGTTCTAAAAATATTTTAATTTGTACTTTTTCCGTCTACCTTCTATTAAGCAAGGTTGTGATTAAATATTATTATATTTAAATAATTTAATTTGTACTTTGCATTTACCTCCTATTAAGCGAGGTTGCTATTTAAATATTATTATTCTTTTAATAATTTAATTTGTATATTTGTTGACTTTTATAATAAACTGTTTTAAAAACTACAGTCCACTATATTGTTTTACTGAGCTGCACACAATCCGTATAACAAATAAATATTCCATCAAGGTTTTGCAAAGCAAATGATATAGAATATTTCGCAAAGAGCTGATGTATAAAACCCAGCAGGAAAGAAAATGTTTTCCTATGGTACAAAAGCCAAATATGGCTATGATGCAGCGAGAATTAAGAATCCATACATTTACCATTAATATTAGGCTGGGGAAAAAGAAATCCAATATTATTTTACAGCCATCTACCGACAAAATAATGGATTTCTTTTCCCATTATTTTTAAAAATTCCATGTAGAAAGAAAATAATGCAAAGAAATGAAAAATAATGGGAAAAAATCCATTTTTTCAATAGATGGCTGTAGAATAATATTGGATTTCTTTTTCTCCAACCTAATATTTGAAATTAAAGAAGCTAATATTTCAACAATGAATTTCTTATCAAACGATGCTTAGCACTTTGGTGACCGGCAATTTTACACAGAATATATGTCGTGTCACTGGCTACTTTTTTGTAATTGAATATGAAAGTAAAACGTTCTAAAAAAAAACTCCAATGAATTTTGTTGAATTGGAACATCAAAAAGTTCTTCGCCGATACGTTCCGTCATGGTTGAAATTTTTGGAATTTTACTAAAATTCTAATAAAAATGTAAATACTTGGAAAAGTAATTTTTCTGTTATAGAGCGGACAAGACTAAACACGATATGCCATATTTTTGGAATGTTCTATATCGCCCTCGGTGTTATAAATTGATACAGATAATGCAAGTGCAATGACGAGTTAACTCGTCACCGGTCAGCAAAGTGTTAATATATAATATTTCCATTTAACATGGGTATTTTCGGGGGGGAGGAGGTTCTCTCTCTCTTCTCAATTTTTAACGCTAAACGTGTTGCAATATAAGTTCTCTAAGTTGCTGACAATCATATGTGCTCGAGGTCCATTTTCCACTAGTTCTAGTAAAAGTGTAGAATTTCGAGAAATGGTTGATAGTGGTTCAAAACAAACTTCCTCAACTTGTACTTCGTAATTATCATTTGTGATCTGAAAAAAAAATTGAATTTATAGAGATCAGATGTAAAATAAAATCAATTGGGGAAAAAATTATTAGCCACATGACATACGAATTTATTTAACTTTCTAATTGGATAACTCTTCCTATTTTGGTAATTTATTGTTAATTTGAGTTTTTTGAATAATATATGGGGCATTTGGGATACCAAATCGTTTCATATTGATTTTTTCGTATTTAAGTACTTAATTCTGTGGCTTAATTGCAGACTTGAAAATAAAAGTTCAGTAATTCGATGCGCGTGTCAGACACGTCGTTGCATGCGAAGTGTCTAATATTGATATAAAATATGGTCGGCATTTATGTCAGTAATTCTGAATTATTTGAAATTCAAATATCATCGGAATTAATAAAAAAATTAACTTTTAGTAATTTAGTTGAAGGTTGAAATGAAATTTTATCATGTTAAGTCTATTATTGAGGTGATCTCCAAAAGTTTTGATGCCTTTGAATCAAAACAAAGGTTCCATATAATAAACTAATGTAAGAAATGAAAAAATGATAAAGATAAAGAAACAATATCCGATTTTAACTTTTAGCATTCACTGCAGCCACAAGGGAACACTATATCAAGAGCATACTTCAGCCTTGAAATGCATATATTACAATTTTAATCAAGCATTGCAAAAAGATTTTTTTAATACGGTCAAAGATTTCAATTAAATCTGTCATCGCACAATGGTTATCAAAATTCAGCAACTTACCTGTCTGAACGATGAGGAGTAGAAAGAGTTTATTTAAGTTTTATTGATGAGTTTTACGTTTTACAAATTTTTAAAAGTGCAAGATAACTTTTTTTACTTCAAATATTTATGATTGTGCCTCTATTCTCCTTTTTTCTCCTATCAGTGGAATTGCCTTTATAAATTATAAAAATACTAATACTAATTTGGAATTTATTTAAAAAAATTCTCTTGAAAGATTTTCAAACGGAAATAGCTTATGAATCAATTGAGCAAATCAAATACAACTTGATAATTTGCTTTTATTTTAAACTGAGATTCAATACTTATATAAGATTATCAAAAAAATTACTTTGAAAAAGGGGGGGGGGGTTATATTTAAAAGAATTATCTATGCAGCATCTATAAATCTCATAAAATTGGGAGCATTTTTTTTTTCATTTCGTCAAATTTTAAAAAATATGTTAATTATAATGGAAATAACTTAACCAAACATTGGCGAATTAAATAATTTCCCTTATTATTTACATTGTTTTGCTGCATTCCTCACCTTATCGTGGAATTGACTTAATTAATTTCCTATGATTTTTTTAGAAGAATATACTATTGTTGCTTAGTTTGTTAGTTTCAGATTTTATTTCGAAAAACTCTTTCAACCAAATATCTTTACATCTTTTCAAAAATTGTAAAAATTGTAAAAAAGTTCCTTTAAATCCGCGAGACGATTTTTTTAAATTTAAAACTTAAAAATTATAGGTTTGTTTTTCTTTATTTCAATTTACTTTTACATCTCAGTCTGACATGAACTGTACCACTTAGAAGCCGGCTTGATCTACTTAAATTTTTTTGTAAGGCAACATTTTTATTGATTGATTAAGTGACAGTAAAACCGATAGCTTCAATGAAAAAGTTTGAAAATATCCATACTTTTGTAATCAGTCCGAAATTTGTTTTTGGACATAAACTGAACTTTTATGACACCAAAGAACAGAAATTGCTCAAATCCATTGATTTTTTTAAAAAGCTTGTACTTATTAATAATTACATAACAAAAAAATATTTCAAAGTATTTTCTAATTATTAATTTAAAAAAGAGATAAAATGCAATTTTTTTTATATCTTTTAAACTTAAATAAAAATTTAAATGTTCTATGCTTCAATTTGTGGCCCAAAAAAATTCTATCAACAGATTTAATCAAACTATTATTTGTAGACAATTCTGTAAAAAGACCATATTTAATACTTCTTTTTAATGATACAAAAACGTAATCAATATGCAGAAAAGCAAAATGATGTTAATAGTTTTTATATAGGAATTTTTTTTTTCGTAAAAAAAATATCAAATGTAAAAAACGTAATTTGTTACTCCTTACTTTATGCAAATTTATAAGCGCCCGCCTTCCATTTATCAGAGTATTTCAGCCTAATTTCAGAAAAAGAACGCATAAAAATATTAAAATGAACAAAGATTACATAAACATCTTTAAATTTACATTACCAGTTCAAACACTTCTATCATTATTTGAAACAAATAACGAAAAAACTTTTTTTTAAAAAGATAATGTAAACGTGACCTAAGTCTATTTTTTTTCTTCCCAATATTTAAAAACAGGCATTTGTACTGATAATTACACTTAAGTGACAAAATTCATGGGATGACTGTTAATATCGTGTCGGTCCTCCTTTTGCCTGGCGAAGTGCAACAACTCGACGTGTCATGGAGCCCACAAGTCATTGGTAGTCCTCTGCAGGAATATTGAACCATGCTGTCTGTATAGATGTCCATAATTGTGAAAGTGTGGATGGTGCAGGAGTTTGGGTACGAACGGACCTTTCGATGATGTCCCATAAATGCTCGATGGGATTCATATCGGCCGATCTAGGTGGCCAGATCATGCGCTGGAATTGTCCGGAATGTTCTTCAAACCAATCGCGAACGGTTCTGGCCCAGTGACATGGCGCATTGTCATCCATAAAAATCCCATCGTTGTGTGGGTACGTGAAGTCTATGAATGGCTGCAAGTGATCTGCAAGCAGCTGAACATTACCATTTCAAGTCAATGATCGGTTCAGTTGCACCAGAGGACCGAGTCCATGCCATGTAAACACAGCCCACACCATTATGCAGCCAACACCAGTTTGAACAGTGCCTTGCTGACAGTTTGGGTCCATGACTTCGTGGGGTCTGCGCCACACTCGAACTCTACCATCAGCTCGTAACAACTGAAATCGTGACTCATCTGACCACGCCACGGTTTTCCACTGGTCTATGGACCAGTCGATATGCTCACGAGCCCAGGACAGCCGCTGCAGGCGACGTCGTGCTGTCAGTAAAGGCACTCGAGTCGGTCTTCTGCTGTCATAGCCCAAGGAAGACAAATTTTACCGCACAGTCCTATCGGACACGTCCCTCGTACGTCCCACATTGATTCCTGTAGATATTTGACGAAGCGTGTCTATTAACATTGACCATTCTACACAGACGTCGGTGGTCTCGGTTGTTAAGTGCAGGTGGTCCATGATGGGATGGGATGCCTGAAATTTCATACTCTCGGCACACTCTTGATACTGTGGATCTCGGAATGTTGAATTCACTAACGATATCCGCAATGGAATGGCCCATGCGTCTAGCTCCAACTAACATTCCACGTTCAAAGTCTGTTAATTCTCGTCGTGGCGTCATAAATCACGAAAAACCTGTTCACATGAATAACTTGAACACAAATGAAAGCTCTGGAAAACGAACTACGCATTTATACTTTTTCGCTGCGATACTACTGCCATCTGTATATTTGCATATTGCTATCCCATGACTTTTGTCACTTCAGTGTATATTTCTTTCTAAAAATTAAATTACAATCGAAGAATTAGGAGAATAAATATTTATTTTTGCATAATAAAAGAAAAAGATATTAATTAAAACTGTTAAATTATTTTGAAATAATTTAGAAATAAAAGAAAAAGAACCTAGCCCAGGATCGAACTCGTGGATGCTTTGCTATTGCTCTAATCACTATGCTAGTCCAGCACTCACTCGTGGTGATACATATAATAAGAAAAAGAAGCTTTCTCGTAATTTTCTAAATTGGTTATTGGGTCTTTACATTTTTATGAATATTCTAAATGTATGCTATCATTATACAAAATCTCTTCCAGAACTAAATTTTAAACCTCGTGCCTTCTTTCAATGGTATCATATTTAAATATTTCACTTGGTCAAGTCAAATCATTTTTGGAATCGTAAATGCGTTGACTTTAATACAAAATTATAATAAAAAGTGGAAATATTTACGTAAGCGTTATTTTAGGTTAAGTACATAACTCAAATGATTAATAAAGGTTAACATTCAGATAAAAATTTTATCTGTAAAGTGAGAATTTCTTTCTTTGATAGTTTCTTTTCTTTAGAATATCCACTAGTTTCTTTTTAGAACTTATCTCCAATTTATAAAAACATGCCATTTTTAATAACACATTTATTAAATTTTACTCTATAACATTTCCTGTAAAACATGCGTTTTAGTTTCATTATTTCATTCACAATGATGATTTAACACAATTCACCGTATAATACTATTCGAATATTTACGGTAAAAAAGAAATAATAAATTATAAAGAAATTTATTTGCATTAAAATAAATACATAATTATTAATCGATCAATGATATTTATCAATACACTTGTATTGTCGAGAAAAAAAATCATGCCAAGCTTGCAGCCAAGCGCGTGCAACGCACTCAAGATTAAAATAAGCGATTAGCAAAATATGTTGTATATATATCCATTTAAATGAAACTTAATAGCAAGTTAACTAAATTAAATACAATAACTAAACAAACTACGAAATATTATTCAGTTATAACATCAAAATAACTTAGTGAACATAGTAACGAAATTTTAAACTGACTTCAAATGGATATAAATAGAATATGTTTATTGTACATAACTGTGAAATGTTACGGGACTATATATTGAATATATTGGTTGATAAATACAGGACTATCCTTAGAAGATTTTTCTTTGCATCCAATTGCACAGCAAGATTTAATCTTGGTTTAAATAACTTTTAAAATTTAACGGTTAAAAGTGTGAAATAATCGGCTTTGAAATATAATGAGGAGTGAAGAATGCGGTTACAGTGACTACAAATTCTATCCTCAAATCATGTGATTTCATCTTGTTCTAACCAAAATAGGGTTGCACTCTGCCTATTATTATTTCAACTCTATGACGAATACCCCCTCCTACTTTCTAGCGTAACTTTCGTTATTGGTAGGGCAGTATATGCTACATAATAAGTTGCGACATAAATCATTGTACTCACAGGGAAGAAACGCATGGGTGACTTACGTTGTCCCCTTTCTTTACTACTTGGCGATAACCATTGGCGACCATTTGATGACTCCTTGTCATTCTGGAAAAGTACACAAAAGATCCTTTGCTTAACATTTCGCAATATTTTTATTTATTGTATTTATTTATTTATTTATTTGAAAATATATCTTAGAAAAAGGTAGGTGTTATGTAAAATGTATGTACTTGCACAAGAACCGATCTTACGCCACAAAACTAAACCGGACTGGTTTGGGTTTGCACAATATACTCGTCAGAGGGAAAAAACAACATTGAAACATCTGATGTTTCAAACCTGTCGTCTACCCTACAAAATAAATTCCACAATTTAAAAAAAAATTCATTTTTTTCGTCTTCACTATACAATGAGAATATTATGAAATTTGGAATTCGGTCTCTGCTCCGTATTCTTCTTTTGAGTAAACCACAAGAAGAATGCGGGCAATTTCTTTGATATTTTTTCAAGTTTCAGTTCTCAGTTTCAATTTCTTTGATATTCAAGACCATTTCATGTTGGAAGCCTTTTTCTTGTATTCCAGCACAGCTGAACTATTTTATAAGCAGCGAATTGGCTGTCTAATCTTAACTCGATGGTGAAAATTCTTATGAGCCAAATATCAAATTTGCTGAACATTTTTTATTGATAATTGTGTTTCTAAATAATCGGAAAAGTGAGGAAATTCTTCTGAAATTTACTAATATCTTCTTAACATGAAATTAATAATGTTACAAGCGAGCGAATGCCGCGAAAGTGCGAGGAAGGAGAGACCGATTGGCGATTGTTGACGAAGAGCTTGGTGCCAGCCGGGTTGGTTTGGCGAAAGGAATAGTCTGGTAGCTACTGGATCGCTCGCGGTATTTTCCGAAGCTTCGCATGCTCGCTCGACTGTATAAGGGACGGGTTGCCACAATCTGGCAGTTCCTCTCGAAGGAGTAGCGACTCATTGTATGAGTTGATTATTTTCTCGCTTGCTATTAGGGAATTGTGTTTACGTTTACTATTAGCGTTTGTATAATTAAGCTCGCTGTGATTTATTGTGTGCTGTGCTATACGATATCTATTTTGCAGTCTGTGTTTATTGTGCGTAAGGCTAGTATTTAGGCTGTTAGTGACTGTTGGATTGATTTTATCTGAAGTTTTACTTTATCAAGTCATTCTGTAAATAGCTGTAAATAAATCTGTTTGTGCTGTCCTCAAGTAAAGTCCATTCAATTCGAATCCGCTACGCTAAAAAAACGTAACAATAATGATGGACATTGCTACATTAAAAAAAGGAAGGTAATCTATTTTGCTGGGTCCCAAGTCCTAACTATTATAGATTCTAGATTTTAACGTCAATTCTTTAACTATTATAGATAAGACTATTTCATTCTGAGAATTTGTTATTGATTGAGAGCATTTGAAAAAAAACTAAGAGATTTAGCGCAAAAATTACAACGTTTACTCAACAACATTTAAAAACGTACGTACGTTTTTAAACAAACTCATATGTATTTGAATCAAAAATACTAATTAAAATACGTACTTTTTTCTTTTACTTTTGTTTTTGTTCGGGCACGCATGTATGTGTGTGTATTTCTTAGCTTTCTTGTGAGTAAAAACATTTCCGCACTAAGTTATCATTAGCAAAAGAAATTGTTTTGAGAAAGACTGAAATTAATTTTTAAATTAAATGAACTTCGTTTTGGGGGAACTGATGCCTTCTTAAATGATATAGAAGAAAAATATTTTGTTAAATCAATTTTCTTCAAATCATATTTTCTTTTTCTATAAGAATTAAGATTTAAAATTGTAAGAGCATTAGAAAAGTATTAACTAAAATGAAATTTCACCCAGAAACTTTTCTATCTGTTTTTCTAAGTGTTTTAAATATGAAACAAAGCAATGTTCAAAATTCCTACCGATTAAAATGTGTGTGTGGGTAAAAGGTTTACTGAAAATTAGCTAATGTCTTGGGCTTGAAAGCAGGTAGCAGGTCTGTCCTTCATTTGCCCTCCTCCTGAATTTACTCCTCATTTTACCACCTTTTATGACTCAACATCCAGGTAAAATTATCTCAAAAAGAGGATTAATATCTTTCTTTTGAATATGCAATTAATTACCTAACACACGCAGAGACTTGAATAATTTTTTCTTTAAGACTCTTTCTGATATTTGCAGTATTATTTTGTTTTCGGCTTATTGCATCTATAAAAGCTGTAGTTTTAAAATTTACAAAAATATTGCTATGAGAATTATTTTATTTTATTATTTACTAAATTTGAAATTGATAATTTTTAAGAATTTTTTTAAGCCGGTGGGGAATATATTTGATTTATTAATCTTAATTGTGATGATTGTAAATTTCCAATTAAAATTTTCTCAAAATATAATTTAGCTGACTTAATGCTAAAAAATAAAAGAAATTGAAATTCAAAGTCGCAGGAGACTATATGATTTTATGTAAAAAAAAGTAAGTTCATAAAATATTCTGAAAAATGTGTTTAAATGACATTTGGATGGACACAAGTGATTTTTTATTTGCTTTAAAATTTTATTCCAGGTTATAATATTAATTATTAAATTTGTCGCTTATTGCATTATACCAACTATTATAATTTTAATTTTAATGCAGTTCTGATAAGTCTTATTAGTTATTATTTTATTGTAAAATCAAAATATGTTCTTCTTTTTTTTATGAACACAAAAGAATATTTACATTCACTTAATGACAATGCAACAGAAAATTTCATCTATAGAAAAATTTAAAAATATATATAAAATTTTTTATTTAATAAAAACTTTATTTTTCTGCAGGTTATGAGAAGAAAAATTAGAATTCGCAACATTTTAGTAAATACTATGAAGAAATGTGATATGATAAGGGCAGAGTAAATAATTAAGATTTTAATTCATTAATGGTTATAAAATATTCTCACAATACTATTTTTTCGATACTATGAAATCAAACCAGTTTTAGTTATCCTTAAAAATACACACAAACACAAAATTAATAGCAGAACAAGAAATAAATTCACTCCATACAAAAATCATGTAAATATATACTTTTTTTTTTGTTTCAGGAATTAAATCATTCACCTTAATTTTCGAGAAATAATTGTACATGTTATAAAAAAGTTTTAATAAGTTTTTAAAAACATTTTAATTCAAAAGAGTGGACATATTTAATTTATAACAGTTATAATCTCATTAAAGCAAAGATTATAAATATTTGTTTTTTAAACAAGCTTTATGCAGATATGAAACAATTAAAACACGATTTTCAATTCCCTGACAGAATTGCTATGTTTTGAAGTTATAAGGCAATTTAAATTTTTCTCAGAAATTGAAAAGAAAAATGGTCTATTGTTTTCACCAGGCAAAAATTCGACGCGGTAAGAAAGAGTGACACTGTTTCCGAATGACTGGGAATCAATTTTCCTCTACAGGGCAAAAAATGTGCAGAAGGGGAAAAAATATCTTTACCAAATTTGTAATGCTTAAAAGTAATAAACACTGTAGGAAAGGGGGAAATTCAATTTTAAAAGAGCCTCCTTTCAGAGCAATGAATAAATATATTACGTCATCCACTCTTAAAAATAATATTTAAAGCAGACATTTTAGGAAAAAAAAGTTTAAATATATATTTTTTTCAAAACATTTTTTTAAGAATACAAAAAGCCTATAAAATGAATATAAAGTTAATTATGCTTAGAATAACCCATTCATCTTATGATTATTTCTAATTCTATACGAGAAATGAATGGTTTCTTTTACAACGATCTTTGAAATCCTATTCCTAAAACTATGTATTTTGTATGAGAAATATTTATACTTGTAGCGTTAGCGTTATAAGTCAGATAATATCCTCCGAGCTGAAGGGTCCTTTTGGCTCGATCGGTATATTACTAGGCTACTGGCCCAAACGTCGCAGGTTCGTACCACGACCTTCAATCCCTACATTGGTGACCTTGACAACGAAACCTTCCGCAAAGTCGTGGCGCCATCTATCAGCCAACAAGCCGTCGTTAACTCAACGCACACGCACCAACTCAACACACCAAAAAATGGCCGTTGCTAACTCGACGCACCAACAAACTCGCATGCTTGCCATACGCTTGGCGCTTTCAAAATCGTTCGTCTCTCGTCGACTCACTGGTAGGGGAGTACTGTAGCGTTATCCTTATAAGCCAGATAATATCTTTCGAGCTGAAGGGTCCCTTTTGCTTGATCGGTATGATACTCGGCTACAGGCCCAAACTTCGTAGGTTCGTACCGCGACCTTCACTCGTTACACACTATAACCTTTTTTTTTTCTTTTTTCAAAATATGTTAAACAAAAAAGAATATAAGATCTATTTGTTGTATAGTGCGTAAAAAAATAACCAACTTTAAAAAAAGAGTTTTTTAAAAAAATATTGATATAAAATTAATTATTCTTCACTTAATGGACCATGAAAGCTCATGATAAACACTAGGCAATGCTTCCTTATCAAAAATAGCAGAAATGAAATAGAATTATCTAAAACCGCAATTTAAAATTCAAGTAAAATGAATCTCAATATTGTGTTGATTTCTCAGTAATGATAATTTTACACTGAAATACTAAAAATGTATTGAATAATAAAAAAATAGTGTACTAATAATTCTTACAAATTAATACACGATAGTGTATTCTTTAATGAATGCACCCAAAAGACATTCAATGAGTCAGTGGATTTCAATTTTAGTTACGGTATTAATGTAAAATCTTAGTTGGCTGTTGGGAAATGTGTTATAAGTGGAAGGGGAATAAAAACAGTAGGAGATTCCTTTCAACATAAAATAACGAATTGTTACAATTCCCCTTATTGAAAATATGCTATCACAAAACGGCTTGAGCCGACAGCTCTGAAATAAAATAAAAGCATTGGCTGATCCCCGACCCTCCAGGGGAAGGAAAGGAAATCCTAGAAACACAAAATATTCTTATCTTTATTCCCGTTAAGGGGATGGAACCCCTTAACGGGAATAAAGATTTAAAAAAGAAATCTGTGAATGGGTTGAAAAATGAATGGACCGGTTATTCTTGGAATTATCGTAACATTGAATTGGGTATCACTAAAATCTATCGGATTCCCTGAAAAGGATAACTCTACCGGTCCTTTAGGAGGTTTTTCACTGCGAGCGACCTTGACTTTCCAATACTCGCATTCGACGTTGTGCTATCCTATTAAAATCCTTTTCAACTATGTCTATAACAACTATGTCTATGTCTATAACATGAGTGCCTGATAGCATGCAATTCTATTCGCTTCGTAGGCGCTATCTATTGGTACAATTTAGAGATAAAATAAGTATTTCAAAGAAATGACATTGATTTTTAATTCAACTTTTTCAGAAAATGCTTTACTCCAATAAATAAATTAAATAAAGAGTATTGAATAAAATTTACAAAGTAAGCTGAAGTAGATAAATTAACTGAACCATGTGTTTCTTAAATTAGTAAATTAAGTATTAATTACAATTAATAAATTTTAAATTTATTACTAATTAATAATTTTTAATTAATAATATGATTGACAAAACAGATATTTGGAACAAATATTTAAGTTTAAGCAAAAATATTTGTTATTATAAATCATGGATTACGCATGTCTATTTAGAATATCATACAATATCAAGAAAATCTCTTACAATTTTACCTTAAAGTCCCAGAAATGTAGCCTTATCATCATTTTTCAGTCCTTGCCAGCACGATTTAACTCCAAATGGTTGTTTGGTAAATATGGGTCCTTGAGACTCGTCTATCCATGATTTTTTTTAAAAAAATTAAGAATTTACAGAAAATTTGATCCTTTCATCTCTCCCAACTATAATGGTTGAACATCCGGCCAATACAATTCGGGTTCCTAAAACACTGCCACCTTTCTCTTAAGAAAATCAAATTTACATATTGACAGAAGATCAACTTAAAATTCTGTCAATACTGGGGAGGGGATAAGACCCTCTGGAAGCTACGCGTACCATCAACACATTCCAATGCAATTTCAATTTTCAGAGTTCGTCCCAGGTAGCCCATCCTGTAGCGTAACATTGTACAATATTATGTGATATTATATGATATCAAACAATATTCAACAATATTAAACCATATTGTGAATATTAATGAATATTGTACAATATTTGTGCGCAACTAGGAGTCAAACTACCGATGAGTGTGGCGAAACCTGTCCTATTAACCGAAGATTTAGTCCTGTATCTCCACGATATTACGATATTCTAAATGAAGCACCGCATCTGATAGGCACAATAATATTTTTGTGTATTTTTTGCAAGTAGGGTAATGAACTCTGCTATTCGGGTTATTATACAGTTAGGCTTCATGATGTTACAATTCAGTTTTGCATTTTTTTTTTCACTTTTAAATTCAACTTTTTTAAGGAAATTTAATTGATACTCCAAAGAATCAATAATTTTTCTTCATATTTAGATTTTCAGACTTTTCAATGAACATTTAATTAATTTACCAAAGAAGTGTGTTTTCGCCTTCTTTCAAAAATGAACTAAAATATTTGGTGTAACTATATGATTTATTATTTTCAGTGCATATTTATGCAATATCAAATATTTTAGTGTCCAATTGTGTTTCTTAAATATCAAATATTTTTAGTGTCCAATTGTGTTTCTTAAATTCAAATAAATAACATTGTTACAAGAAGTTTTATGTACATTTTCCATTCATATAGAGCAAAATGAAGAACAATATATCGCAATGAGCCGTACAACGGAGAAGATGTACAAATTCCTTGTACCCGTTTTTTTTTCCAATAAGGATTTTATGTTCAAATTGGATATTTCGAACAGTTTATTTCATCTCAAATGATCTCCGATTAAAATATATGTATATATTAGATTATCATCTGATTAAGTTGGAAATCGGACTCGCTCAAGTAGGAAAGCTGTTATCCGGAGAACGCTTTTAGGGGGAGAGCATAGGAAGTTTGGGAGAGAGCAGCTCTGGAGGACTCTGAGAATGGGGAAGAGGACGCATTAGATGTATGGTTGCTTGTAAAAAAGCTTTTTTTGCGCCAAACGGTGAAAAATTATTTGCACTCCAAAAATGAAGCGCATTTTAAAATGTATTGCATTGTGTGAAGTTTGCTTGACTGTCGTTTAAGGAGTAACGGATTTACAAAGAGAGAAGACCCTAATTATGGACGATCTTTCTTAATAAAAGGATAATACCTTGATATGAATTATTTATATTTACTCATGAATACCTTTTATGAATCTAATTTTTGTCTAGAAATGAATGTTGACTGTCTGAAAACCATGAGAGCGTGGAAAAGCTGAATTTTTCACAGGCGCAATCTATTTACAATTAATTAAATGGTAAAAACTAATATGTTAAATCAGAATTAAATTTTATCAACTCATTAGTTTTTTAAATGAAATTTAATGTTTTCACTGAGAAATGCATTGAACTTGCAAGACTATTTTTGATTCTTAATGGAAATTCAAAATCGCGCTTTATTCGGAAAACAAATTCGATCGATGTTTTAATTTTATTTCTTGCAATTTGGCTGTATTCATTGTGGAGTATTTTGATTTTTATACATTCAAAAATTAAGTTGAATGCTTACAAATTTTTTAATGTATAGAGCTAAATTTTTAAAAAATAACTGAAAATTTAAAAAGATGGTAAATTATCCACTAATTTTTTACCTTATTATATAGTAAATTAGTGTTATAGATCATTTAAAACATTTTTTATAACTTCATTATCTTATTTGCTATCATTTGTATTAGCAATAAAATATCCATATTTTGTGGTTTAAAAACGGCAATAATAAAAATTTATTACCTCTTGTAATTATTTTTAAAATTTGCATTGTTAAAAATACATTAAATGAACCAGAGTTATTTTAAATTATTATTTTTTAATGTTAATATTGTGCCATGATAAACACTATTTATATAAAAAAAATATTTGTTTTAAAATATTTGTTTAAAATTGAATAATTCATATGTACAAATATATATATTGTAAAAAAATGTTCGTGTATTTGAATTCTTTTTGCTATGTATGATTTTTGCTATGTTTTTGGTGAAAAATATGGC
This sequence comes from Argiope argentata, assembly GCA_026289955.1. Taxonomy (NCBI): domain Eukaryota; kingdom Metazoa; phylum Arthropoda; class Arachnida; order Araneae; family Araneidae; genus Argiope; species Argiope argentata. The sequence goes on along the minus strand of JAOUZG010001904.1, from coordinate 1,126,370 downwards.
TTATTCTCTGTTAAGAAAGTTAAGAGTGTATTTCTTGTTAAGATCAAGATTTTTTAAATTAAGTTAAGATTTTTTAAAACAATTTCCATTGTACCCATTACAAAAACGTGAAGAAATGTTAATTTCCAAAAATAATTTGCTATAGGTTCAATTCACCTTCAGTAAAAATTTTAAAGCTAATGACACAAGTCACTTGAAACTATCTGAATGGTTTAACTTACGTTTATCAATTGGGTCAATAAAAGAAAATAGATGGCAATTGAATAAAGACCAATTTTATTCATTACAGAAAAGGAGATGGGCAGAGAATGAGAAAGATCACAAAATATGTTTTTATTAAGGAGTTAGCATGAAACCAGTATTTTTAAAATCAAAGTAGTTTTGTACATTTTAGATGCAACTGAAAGAAATTCCTATACTAATTAATTTTAAAATCAAAGTATTCATAAAAGAAGAAAAAGAATTATTTTAGCAAATGAAAGAGCAGTTGAACTTGGATATGTATCATATAATTAAAAACTGCTAAAGAGAAAAGGAAAACCAAAATTAAACTTAATGAACAAAGAGAATGCACATAATAAATGTGCCCCAAGACATTGTATAAAACCCAGTAATCTATGCAATTCCTCTCAAAATTCAAATTCTACCTCTAAAACATTATACTTATTATTGCTTATACCTCAGTCTAAAAATTGGAAGAAAAATAAACTATAAACAATAAATTTCACTTTTTACTTCAATATCATTTTTTTAAAAAAGAATTCTTTTATTTAATTTAGTTAAAATCACTTTTTAAAAAATAGTCTACTTCCTAAATGTTCGTTATAACTAAAATTGATATTTAAACAAGTATGAAAAATGTATGATGTGTCATTGTTTGTTTTTATTACTTTTTTATTAATATCTATAAAATTAAAAATATTCATATGCTCCTTTTTCACTCTCTCTCTCTCTTGTTTTTACTCTTTTTCTGTCTCTTTGTAACATTAGCATATCAGATCATAAAGTTGTTTTATATGAATAAATTTAATTAAAAATAAATCTCCATTGTGGTATTTACCCTTAAAATTAGATACCTGAATGCCATCATTAAACAATTCATACTTAAGCTTCTTTACAGCATTTTTTTAATTAAAAAAAAACTACTGTAGAAAAATAATTATTTTCTGAATAAAAGAAACCTTTGTTAATGCTCCAGAAAGAAAATTTCTTAATTTCTAAATGTTATTTTTGAAGTACTAAATCTGAATGATAAAGTTGTATTTAAAGGAAATTTCAAATATGGCAATGCTAATTTACCTAAGATTTTTGATTAAACAAACATCCTGAAGATTACAGAAAATTACATTGTGTCAAGATGTCATAAGGAATAGTATTCTTGTTTGTAGAAGATTTTTCAACTTCTACTGTAAACATAATAACCCATTTCCTTTTTTTTTTCAAAAATTATCATTAATTACCTGATGTTATTGTTGCTGACACAATTTTTTTATTTACTATGTTATATCAAAACAAAGGTGTAATTTTAATAAACAGATAAAAACAAGCTTAAATTAATGGCAAAAGAATAAAATCTTCCTTACCTAAATAGTTAAATTCCAATGGAATATTGGGAATGAAATGAATTCATTATAATAATAAAAATTATTATGGAAATACACTTCAAAACATTTTTTTATTTTATTAATATTATTAGAAAGACAACATTACATATTAAAATTGATATCAATAAAAGAATTTTATTTTTAAGTTTGGAAAATGGTGCTAGTATTAATTTTGTACAATAATATATTTGGAGAATTATATGAGGAAAGCATCAATATTTTGTGTGGTTAAAACTTTAATTGGAAATTTTGATACAGTGTATCAAAGCACACACTTTCAACCTTTGAAGCAAGTTTGAAAATTTTTGCAGTCGGCATCTTATTTTGCAACACATGTTAAAGTATGGGTATAAATATAAGGATCTCTTTAATCTGCCGTCAAAGTCATTTTTTCCCCTAATGTGTTTTCTCCTAGCAGATAACAAGTGGTCGAGAGCAATTACATTGGTATCGTTGATACCAGATAAGATTAATTGATTAACCATCAGAATAAGTAATAGAATTCGATTGAACAAATTAAAACACAATGCTTGTAAATTTGCCATTATAGGATCTCCCCTTTCCAAAAACTCAAAGAACTGCTTCACTTCGGGTCCTTGGTTTTTTCTATCATTTCTCCTGATAAGTTTTCCAATATTGTTTTAACGATGGTGCTTGAAACAGTCATAACAACAGTTTTTGAGACAAATTGATTTTTTTTAATTTTTTAAAAACTTCTTTCATTTTTTAACAACTTAATTTGATAAGATTATGGGTCATGGGGTAAACAGTTTTTGATAAGATTATGGGTCATAAATCCCACTATGGGTTTGAAGGGATTAATACATTCCAGCTTATTTTCATCAAATGCCTAAAAGCAAGTTCAGTTTCAAGTACAATGTTTTCAGAAAACAAATGTGGATTATTCAAAGAACAGTAGTTGATTAGAAAAGATACTTAGAAATTTATAGGACAATCAAAAATCCATGCTATACATTCAACAATATTGTAACAATATAAATACATAATTGGCCGCTGAACACAAATGCTAAATAGATAATCTGTCTATAAATATTAATTTTATATATTTAGTGGAGTTTGATCATAACTAAGCATGCACATCATGCATGACATGGCTAGAGCCCAAGATGGACATGTACTCTAATGTTAGCTAAAACTATTTAATATACTAACACAGCATTCCCCAAACATTTTTTTCTACATTAAAAATACATTTATGTTATAAGGATGATTATCATTAAATGTATGATTTGAAAATGAAATTGAAATAAGTTTGTACCAGCCACTTTCGGTGATCAGCTGGTCCTTCTATCATGGTTTTAGTATTACTTTTAGCATGCATTTAGTATCAATTAATTATATTGTATTTGCAATAAATATAATTTTGGTTAAATCAATGCATGAATTCCAAGAAAAGAACAAGTTGTATATAGTTGTAAATTATTATAGGAAATACTTGCTTTTTAGCATTTTATGAGAATTGCTGTTTAAGCAAACTATAAAGGATAAATAATTAACATAAAAAAGAATTATCTTTCAATTGATGGAAGAATTAGTTAATGATTGAGCTAAGTGAATATAGTAAAACTAATAGGAAGTTAACTTTTGAATTTTCTTTTATTCCATTTTTTAAAAAACCAGTAAAATAAAATAAATCAACTGTTTTTATTTGAAAAAAAATAGCTATGTTTAATACCTAATTTGTAAATGTATGTTAGTCTAAAATAAATGACATAAAACTCAAAATTAATTGAAAAGAAAATAATAAAGCCGATTTGAATCTACATTCACGTTATAGAAAGAAAATGTTGTAGATTTTAAATGTTTAATCTTATATTAGCTTTAACAAATTAAAATAACAATAATATGCAAACAAAATTGTATTTAATATCAATGCAATGTGCTCATATAGAAGTATAGTTTACTAAATCAATGAAAAATATGCATAATATTTTTACAAATATTAAGATGAAAAAAGAAGAATATTAAATGAAATTGGAAAAGAGATAACAAAATTAGATTTTAAATTTTAAAAGAGTTCAAATTCGTTTTTGGTCATTTAATTCGGAATTGTATATTAAAAAAAAGCTGTAAGTTTGTTAATTTCTTTAATTAAAATTTTCTAACCACCATTTTTAGAAATAACTGTCAGACAAATTTAGAAGCTCTAAGTTTAACAATCTGCCTCGAAAGACACAAATTATCGGACTTGCAATCTATTAATTTTATAATATTAAAAGTATGAATAATGTTATCTCAAATTCTTTAACAAAAGAAAATTTTTCAGCTTTGATTGAAGAATGAAAATGATTTCCCTTTCATTTTAACGATATTGTTGAAAAGCAATATTTAAAAATTTGTTGGAATGAAGCAGAAATATCACAATATTTTTTTAATTAAAAGGATATATATAAATATACTTTTATTTTAATGGTGGATTAAACTTTTTTTATTAAGAAAATATTTTTGGAAGTTATTATTTAAAAAAATCTAACTGTTTTGTAATTTTTGAGTAATAAAAATTGCCCGTCCAAAAAATACATCCCACTCTCCAAAGCATATTTATTCTCCTCTTCAGACACACACACTTTAATTTTTATTAGAAAAGAATTGTATATAGTAAAAAAGGTAATACGAACTGTCCTTGCAGCCAAATGTTATTTCAAAGCGTAATAACATAAAAACATTTTTTTTATTAAATTTTACATCAAAATATTTTTATTTTTCATGGTTGGAGACGTTTTCTTTCCAATAAAAAAATTATATAATAAAAAATAAATAAAGAGTAATAAATAATTATATTTATAATTTATTTAATAAATAAATGCATTTTAATAATAACAAATCATTTATTTACATCAAATTCAATTCAAGTAAAAAAAATTATCAGATAAATTATGAAAGAAATAAGTTTTAAAAAAACGAGATAAGTTTCAGAAAGAGTAAAAGAAACAAAACTGTTAGATGATTTTCAGTTTTAGTGGAATAATATAGAATACAAAACACGCGTTTAAAATTAAAACATTAGATTAATTCGCCTAAAATTAGCTTATTTGCCAAATCTTATAACCCTATTATAGTTCTTGTTAAAGACTACGGAGGAATACAGACTACTAGCGTCGTCCAGTAATCACATATGCCTGTCCTGTGTGGGGGTATGCCGCTAAATCTAACTTAAGACTTATGGAAAGACTTCAAAACAATTTAATTAGAAATTTTTGTGGTATGAGACCTTATATGCACAACTCAGATATGTACAAATGTCTAGATTATCCCCCTCTCAAACACTTCATTAAAAAACTTGCTACAAAATTCTTTAATAATCTCTGTAATATTGAAAACGATGCAATAGCTAACATACCTATTTACCTCCCTAATCTTAAAATTAAAAGACCCCGCAATATTCTCATTTAATCTTTACTTTTATTTTTTGTTTAATTCTTAAAATATTCTCTTCTCATATTTGCGGCAATGGTATACCCCCGCACCCCCACCCATTAAATAATTTTTGATTTTCGAGTCCTGACTCTCACCACCTCACCCACTCAAGCTCCAAAATCTACTACTCCGTGATCCAGTACAGCCACCTCCTCACCACAGCAATCCTGCACTCTGATTGGTTGTCTACCGCTGAAGGAAACGACTACTTAAGACCTGGCGTCGTCCCAAGTTCCTCATTCCAGCTTCGGTAGCCATGTGTGCAACAGCTCACAGTCACTTCTTCCTCAGTTTTCACGTCACTCAACTGAACGTTAGGTCGCTTAACATACTGCTATCTACCGGGGATAAGCCCCTGCCGGGGCTAGGAGCCCCGTTAATTCTTCCATGTGAGACTACTAGCGTCATCTACAGGCATTAATTGGAACCTGTTTCGATCCCCAATACGTCCTCCGGATAATCCCAGCCCTCAAGTAGTAGGGTTTCACCAGTTAGATCTAGAACTATCGATATCAAAAACGAATCGGCAATAAGTTTTTTGTATAGGGTAATTGTTTAATAAAGGCCCTATCACACGGCAAAATATCATCAGCACTTTCGTCGGCAAACGACGATGAAAGTGACGTCACTTGAGGATTTGCTAACTGGTAAACCTAAAAACTTAGGTTTACGTTATGGTGTATTTATCGCTTTTTATTCGTTTCTGCTACTTAGTGAATATCAGTAGTTTTCTCATTTCATAATTCGTGGGATTCTAGTCAAGAGGTTGCTTGAATTTATAATTAAATCCAGGATAATTTTTTAAGTGATCCTATTAGCTTTTAATGAATGCAAAAGCCCATGGTTGCAATAATAGTTGTAATTTTTTTTTAATTCAAACTATCTTGGTATTTGTAGATATGTAAATTACGAAGCCAATGCAACGAAACTCCATTGCTTTAATAAATTGCTATTCTATTGACACATTATTGAATTTATTGGAATTAAATCACTTCTGCTTCAAATTTAATTTTTTGAGTGCTTAATACAATGAATATAATAAGGATTGTAAAATGAGACAAGTTGTACATTTATCGAATTTAAAAATACTTTTCTGGCCATTTTTTCTTTTGAATGTCTTTTTCATTTCTAATAGTATCAATCTTATTGTCAGTTATTGTAAATATTTATCGTACCATTCAACTAATTGTAATGTTTTCATCAAAATTAATAACAATGAAATCTGAAAAATAATAAAACTTTTTAATTATTCTTATTAACAGTTTTGTAATTATTTTTGTTGTAATAATGACAAGTTACTAGTAGTTTTTGGAGTAATAATGACAATTCTTACCAATTTATCAAAATTAGTAACAATGAATTCTGTAAAATAATAAAACTTTTTAATTTTTCTTAGTAACAGTTTTGTAATTATTTTTGTAGTAATAATGACAAGCAAAAAAAAAATGCTGCTTTTGTGTTTTTTATTTTATAAATTCCTATAAATTTACCTTATCAATATTAAATTTAAAACAAAAATATATTGAAAAGAAAAATGATTTGTGGTTGTGCATTCAATTAAGCTTAAAAGGTGCATACCATCATCGATAGTGCTGAAATTTTAAAATCATTTTTAAGTACATTAAAAGTGCTTATTTTTCTAGAAAAGAGCAAATAAAACAAATGTTGATAAATAAAACAGAAGAGGGGTGCCAATACATTTAAAATAAAATTAAATAACTTTTGAAATCCAATGATTTTTGTTTATATGAAAACTGATATTTGTTGGATTCATCTCGACAAATTTTAGGTTTTGTGTACATAAAAATAAAAACTACTGGGTCTAGATGTGCAGTGCAAATAATTAAAGTTAGGAATTTGAAATATGGCAAGAAATTGATTCTAGGACATAAAAAATTCACTAAGAACATATTTTTTGGATTTTAATTAAAAATAAAAACAATATTTAAAAACATTACCACCATATCATTGATTAAGAAGTATTTTTTACTCTTTTAAATTTGATTGAATGTTTTTTTCCCTCCTATTTATTTTTTTAAATTAATTTTTGAGAAAGTATATTTAACTCAATTTGTATTTTTCTTTCTTTTAATTAATTTTTATTTTCCCAAACAAGTTCAAAATTTAAAACAATTAATTGAATAGGATTCTTCACTTGATAAATAGTGGTAAATTCTAAGGCATTACACTATTTAGACTCGCTCATTTCTAAAATTGCTCTTTAAAAAAATTTGTTAAATGTTTTGTTTTCATTTTATTTGCAACTACAGAGCTTTTTTTTTAAAAAAAAAATCTTTGTGGATTTATTACCAGTATTTGTGATAAATAGGAATCATTAAATAATTTTCATTCAATAATAATAATCAAAAAATAATTTTCCAAAATATGTTATTGCATTTTCCTTAGTTTTTTTCAAAGCTAAAGTATTAAAACTTCATTTATCTTTACATAGATATTAAAAAATAGGTTTGTCGTAAAATTTCAAATTGCCAAGCATTTAAATAAAATAATAACCTCCACATTACATCAGGAATGAGAAGCAATAAAACATTTGTTTTTTAGTCTGACCATTTCCAAATGTGTGGCCATTCTATGCATCTTTCTCAATGCAAATGTAGAATCAGAAATATCATTCTAAATTAACTGTTAATTTGTTAAATTTAAAAGAAAAAATATGGAAAAAGAAGCCTGCATTTTATTGTCTATCATACAAAAGGTGATTTCGTTTTTTGCTAATGATAAAAGTATGATCATTTTTATATTTTTGTCAAAACCAAATATGTTTTATATTTCTGCCACATTGTAGGAATATCTAAGTATTAAAATTTAAAATCACTATTATATTTTTAACTCTAACATTGGAGTTAAAATTTTTTAATTATATGGAAGCTGTTAACAAACTATTTAAGGAATTACTATAATCAAAAGATTATATTATTATTTGAATAAATAAAGACTGAATATGGTCAAATATATTTCACATAAAGAAAACAATTCACATCAGAATTAATATTTTTTTTATTTATTTAAAAATATCCTGTTGAATATCTGAAAATTCCATCACAATCCTTCTAGATAACTATTCCACATACGGTAGTGTGTTTTTTTAAAGTGGGGCAATAAGTTGTTCCACAGAATGGGGAAAAGATACCGTAGTTTTACTTCGCCTTTTTCATTCTGTCGAAACTATTTTTATTATTTAGCAATATGTAACATTAAATGCATGCTTTTTCAATATTATTGTAGCGCCAACCGAAGCCTTTCTTGGCACACTACGTCACAGAAAAGTTTCACATGATTGGTTGAATTTCGTTTGCAAACCACATTTCCGTCACTATTGTGGACATTTTCAAGCCGGTTAAAAAAAGTTGACGATGACGGAAATCTTGCTTGACCGGTTGCCAGCGGGCACAAATCGACAACTATCGAAGCAAGTGCTGATGGTATTTCGCCGTGTGATAGGGCCTTAATACTTTCTTCTTAAATTAAATTTCTTAACAATGTTTTAATGAATTTTAAACTTCTTGAACCAGTTCATAATAAATTGGTTATTTCATATACATTCTAACAAATTAAAAATGTGTTGGAGTATGAAAGAAAAAATTTGTTTGAAATGAAAGTTTATAAAATTAACAATTTGATTATTTATATATGTATTTAAATTGCTATTCTTGCAAAAGATTATCTTCTCGTGCATATTATTTTATTTAAAATAATTTAGCCTAGCCGCCTTTGGCGACCGGTCGGTTCGCCAATATTAATGCCGACCAAAGGGTTAAATCAATTTTTTTTTTATATAACTTGGTCTCAAAATAATTTTTCGGCAAAATATTTTTAAGCTTCAAATTTCGATAATCATGTACTTCACTTATACTATTATGTAGGTCTTAAGCATTCCTATCTTTGAACTCCACATATCCCTCTGTTTTTCTATCCGTGCACGTAAAATTCAGTTTTAAATTAAAGTGGAAATGATGGAAGTGCACTTAATATAAAGAAATTTTTACTCAATCCAAGCACGTCTTTAAATAAAACTAAGAACTGAAAACAAAGTAGTCCGATATTGAAGTTTATGTTCAAGACAGAAATTAAAACATTGTAATTTTTTTTAATAATTTATAGGATCTCAAGGAATTATTCAGCAAAAATTTCACAGGTTAACTGAAACCTTCAGTTTTTAATTTTATTTTTAGATGTCTATAAATGAATTGAATAATAACATATTTTTAGGTTTATAAACATTTATAAAAAAAATTATGATTTAAATTACATTGGTCTTATAGATTCATGTTTGTAAAATATTCTTAATATTTCATTTTCTAAATAAATGAATAAACATTTCTATCATCTTCAAATCTGGATGATTTATTCAGTTCTGAATATTGCAAGTTTAGAACAATCATCATTATCATAATCTACACCAATTATTCTAGAGTAACTCTGATTGGCTTCTTTGATATCTTGATAAAGTGATCTGAAATCGTCAGTTTTTATCGAATAATTATATTGAAATGTTCATAGATCGATCAGCTTTGATGATAGATTTAGTTGATTGGAGTGCCAGTTTTTTATTTTAAGGACTTATTGTCTCTAGAATATTTTGTTAAATATGATTCACAGAGCAAATAATATATGAAAAAAAATAATTTATCAGCATTTTTTTCCCTCTATCTACTAATTATATATTTCACTTAGACCAATTGTTAAGAGATTTATGTCTCTCCCCAAAAAATCAAGAAATTAGATGTTGGGCTCCGATTACAGAAGATGCGTTATAGATGTTAAGCCATATTTGCCTTAAATAAAACTGTTTAATTGGATTAGTAATATATGTATAGAAAAATATATGTATAGTATCATAAGTAATATATGTATAGTAATATAGTATGATATAAAATATCATAGAAAACGTTTCCATCCATTTATTTTCCATAAATTTCATGTTTCATATTTGTTTCATTTTATACAGACACGTGCCGAAAATGACATTCTTATATGTTTAATTTGGAATGATAGTTGACTTATTTTTTCTCGTGAGAGAACATGATATTGTTTTGGTTAGAAAGTTTTGATGTCTCCGAAATATGCGGGTAAAAATAGTTTTATATGCTTTTACAAATTGTGCATTGTTAATTATTACGTATGCTTGTTTGAAAGAAGATGCGTTTTGAAATAGTTGATCTACTTTTACCAGTATAGCTTTAATATTACGTATGCTTCGATGAAAGCAGTTGCGTTTTTATTTCGCATGATTCATTAAATTGCGAAGATAAATTACAACCACGAAGACGAATTCTTTGATTTGCACAAAATATCTTCTTCACATAAGTAAAAGTAATTCTTATAAAAAATGTCTTATTGTTTTAAAAATTAAAAAAAAAAAGAATGCAAAAATATTTTACTACTAATTATCAATTCCTTTTTGTTCCTCGTTTATTTGAAATGACGTCATTTTCAAAGTTCGTTTAACCCTTTGCTGTTCGAAAAATAATTAGATGCAAAATTATTCACCTCATACAAAGATTTGTTTATTGCTATGAAAAATAAATCTACACAATTCTTTTAAGTCGAATTTCTCTGAAAAATTAATCTACATCTCTTAACTATTATGTAGGCATTTTTAACAATTAAATTTGAAAAAAATAAGTTAGTTATAAATTCAATAGACTGATGCGAACAAAAAATAAATATGCCGTCTGCAAAAATCAAACATTCAGCTTCAATTCAAGAGTTTCATAAAAATATGATATAAAAATTGCCCATAATACGCTACGTTGTGCTAACCTTTTGTTTGTAATTTTTATGTCAGAGAGTGTTTATCACTATCTCACTTGGAACATAGGGTGACTAAGAAATTGATGCATCCAAATGCAAATCTTCCCGCATATTCCTAATTCCAAGCATTTATATATCAATCCGTCAATATGAACAGAATGATAAGCTTTTGCGATGTCGAGACTAATATTAGTCTTAATTAATTGGTATATACAAATGAAATGTTTTTTTCTCTCTTTGCATTTGAAATGCTGTGGAATAATGAATATGTGGCTGCCCTATTGTCCTTGTATGATAAAAAAAAACAAAGTTGTTAAGGGTTATGTTTTCTGTTCTTTGTTAGAAATTCGGTGATTCTCTTACATAAAGTTGTTTCAAATAATTTAGAAAAATCACTTGTTAAATCCATTGGTCTATATGATGTTATCTGAAGCTTGCCTTTATTTGGTTTGGAATCCGTGTTTTGGGAATATATGCTGAGTTAAAAAATTTCGAAATATTTGTAGGATGGAAAAATTTGCATTTTTGTTAAGCTTTTTGAAGAAGGATGCGGGAATATTGTCTGGGCTTGGAGTTGTGTTATTTTAATTGTGAATTGTGATTCTTCAATTTGTAGGGGTGTGTTTAATTCGTTTACTTGATTATCCGTAAACTGAATTGGTAATAGTTCGTGAGAACTGGAATTGTTGGCATAAAATTATGAGACAGATTAATTTGTTCAAAAGGATTGTTAATGAAAGAATTTTTAACAGAAATGGTGTTGAAGGAGTTATTATATTCATATTGCTGATTCAGTTTTCTTAAGACAGAATAAAATAAAAGAGGATTTCTTGCGCTATTACATTCCAAACTTTTTGTTTTGCTTGGTTGCTATAAAATTTGAACCTGCCTGCGAATTTTTTTTTGAAGAATCCAAAATTTAATTGATATGCATCTTAATGCTTTCTTCCAATATATGATTTTAACATTATATTTCCTAACATTATAGGATATTATTTCTGAAATGTTCTATGAAATATAATCTAGGTTAAGGTTTGTATGTTCAAAAAGTTTGTCCGATTGAAGTAGAAAAGATTGACATTTTCTTTAGGAACCTTTGTGATAGTGTAAAATTTTTCAGATGGAAATTATGAGGAAATGATCGCAGTTAAATGATGATTAAGAAACAAACAATCTGAGCTACAAAAAAGTGTTTGGAACAAAGGTTAAGATCCAGAACCCAGGCAGCTCATCTTGTAGCATAATATTGCCCAATATTATACGATATTATATGATATAAAACAATATTCTGCAATATTAAACAATATTGCGAATATTGATCAATATTGTACAATATTTGTGTGCTACTAGGGAATATGATTGTTTCGTGCAGGAGTAATGTAAATCCTATTCGAAGTATTTGAAATAACAAAATTGGAATCCATTAGCCAATCGACAAATTTATTGTTGAGTCTGGAAGAAGTGATTGATCCCCAAAATGGATTATGTAATTTAAATTCACCAAAGAAGAACATGGGTTCAGAAAGTGAATTAAAAAAGTTTTCAAAAATTTCAATGTTGATACCTGTAGGAATATAAATGTTAGGAAAATAACAAAAGTTTAAAGAAGCTGTTATGATTTTAACGGAGAGGATTTCCACTTCCGAATTTTGAGGTAGATAGGAAAAGATTATGCATGCCGATAAATGCTCAGGGATTCCAATTAAAACGTCTTCCCTCCAAGTCTGTCTTCCTTATGAGATCTAAAAAATATTATAGAACCGAAAATCTTTTTACGCATAAAGAAAAGTTTCTTGAAAAATCCAGAAATCTGAAATTATTTTTATTCCCAATACTACGGCAATTCCACTGGACGCATCCTAGAAATTTAAACAGAAACAGAAAAAAACACCTAAAGATTCTGCAAGAGATCATCGAAATACTGGGATGGCACACACACATGAAAAAAAGTCCAGCCTTTTGGGGAAAAAAGAAACGAAATAGCACTTTGAAAAAAGAGAGAAAGAAAAAGAACCAGCAGCATAGCGGGGAAAAAATACGATAAAAATAACGCAGCTTAAAATAATTAGATTAAATGTTCGAAGTCCAAGTATGACCAACAGCATCCCATTGCATGGATTGACTTGTAACTTGTAAAACTAACGAAGCTCTTCAGAGCATTAAGTAAAGTTTTTTTTTCTTTCTGGATGGATAATAAATTCTTTCACCTTTGCCAATCACATAAATTAACTATTGAACAAAATACTCGACCATCTTCTGAAATCTTTCCAATTGAACATTTCATTGTTGCTCCATCTTTTGGGTGGTGTTTCGGATGATGGATTCCATTTTTTTCATTTAATGATTTTTTAAAGTCTACGGGTTCCGAATTCGATCTAATAACAGTTGCAGATGTTTTACGTGATGACTCTTTAAATATGCATGGTGCTCCCCCTCCCTAGTGAGGTGGTTACGACATTTTAGATTCAAAATTTGTTGCTTTTTAATGCACAAGGGACATGCTTTTTATGTCGCTTCATGAGAACCTTGAGAATTAATGCATTTAGCTGGATTTAGACAATCTGCGCCATGTCTTCTCCTTCCTTCCCTGTGCCACATAAATGTCAAACTTGGTCTTTTGAACATATCCTAGATGCATTTATGAAGCTTTACAATTTTGAACATTGTCTAGGTCTGTCATTAAAAGGTCGAAATTTTTGGATTTTAAGCCAAAGTCAACTGAATACAGTAAGGAAGTACCCAGAATTATTACGAAGAATTGGGAAGTTTGCTGTGCCGAATTTTGTTTGACAAATCGTCTTATCTCTCTAAGATTAATTAAAATTTCGCAGTTCGTTTGCTACTTTTTTGAATGGAACACAGGTGGGATGAAATAATAACTCAAAAAAAAGAAAGAAAGAAAAAGAAAGATTATTTTTACTTATTTCAATTCAGGTCATTCTTACTTCAATCAGCTTATGAAATTGATTTCGCAAATGTGGCCAACTGCCAGCATGGATACACGATTAAGCTTATGTCCTCTAAAGCTTTGCAAAAAATGATTATTATTAAGAAAGATTAAGAAATTTGCGGAACATAGTTGAGATTTTAATCCATACAAGTGACACCATTGTATCCTGGCAAATGTCGTTACTACCTATGCCTCCTAATAACAACTGAGAGGAAAACCAGTGTTAAATTATAAGTAAGAAATCTTTTTAAATTTTGCTTTGATAACGGTGTAGATTGGTGTGCGGCATTAATACTTTCCCATCTCTGTTCTGATCAATTCTATTTTATTGTTTCAAATATCAATGACATGCAGGATATAAGGAAGCATGGACAGGAGTTTCTTTCATCAGGCGACAATGATGTCACTTGCTAAATAATTGAAAATAATCTCCCTTTTTACAAAGCTTCAGAAAGCAAAAGCTAAATCTTGTAATCATGCTAGTTATTAGCCACATTTGGAAAAATCTTTCTATAATTTGTTTCATATAGGAATGATCTGAATTGAAATGAGTGAAAACAATTTTTGTTGTGTTTGTTTGCTATTATTTCGTGTTTATTTTTGTTCAGGTAACATGGCTTTTTCTAACGTCTATACTTCAGATCATGTTCCTAGTGTGTTAGAACAAATGTTGAGTGAAATATCTTATCACAGAACGAGAGAAATAGCTCAATATGCTAGAGAAGGCAAGTATTTGATTTATTGTTTGTATTATTCTTGCATACAGCCCGAAGCTTTTTCCATGCTTTCAAGACTGATGACTAAATGAACTGAATGAGTCATATTAAAATTGTGCTTTTTCTCTAGAATTTTTTAACTAATGTACCAAATTGTCACTAAAAAGTTTCTTTAAGCATATTAGTGCACATGCATTCCTGTATTGTATTGTAGATTTGTATTGAATTATATAAATTTTTTAATACGTTTTTTAAGGAATGAGTCATTTGTCAAAAAAAAAAAATAACATTTAATAATTGTAATTAGATTTTCGAGTTACTTTCACATTTCATTTGAGTATTCATTCTACAGATTTAAAAAGAGTTTAATAAAAATTACAGTGAACTCTTTTACATTAAACTCTAATATATTATTATGTTGGAAGTACATTTTTTAAATGAAAAATTGAAATATAAAATGCGTTTTTTAAAAAGTATAGATCTTAGATAAAAGCAAATATTTAAAAACCTCATTATGCTTTTGTATTGATGCAAAATAAGTAAATTACTAAAATTTGTATTAGATAAATTCCTCATTCTATTTTTAAATCTTTTCACCATTTGAGAATTATATTTTTTATCAAATAATTTTATTGTAATAAAAGCAAATATTGTATTTTAATCACAACAGATTTTTGTACTAATAATCTTTGTTGATGTTATCTTTTGTTATTTATTATATTATTTCATAAATTTTTTGTTTAATTTAGTAGATCATTAACTATAATTAATCAAAGTGAAGATAAGTGTACTCCCCGAGTTTATCGCTAATATGGCCATCCAATAAAATGCTCTTCTATCAACCCTAAGGCTGTTTTAATTACTCTTTTTTGCAATTTGGTTGTACATGAACTACAACTATTTTATGAAAAATGTTGAATTAAAAATAAGTCTAAAATATCAATTAAAGATTTTAATTTTATTTTTTTATAATTAAAAGTTTTTTTTACAACTAATAAGATACTGAAATTTTATTTTTAATGTGAATATGAACAGAAAATATTTATTCTTTTGCAATTTTGAATTGTTAGTATGCACTTTAAAAATGGTTTGAATTGTTACTTTCTGAAATCATCTGCATTTTTGCTTTAAAAGTCAGCTGCAATGGAATTCTTTGCAGTTCTTTCAATGTTTAAACTGTTGACTCCCTTGATAATTTATGTCATCAATTGTACAAGAATGTGTATTAGGTAAACGGGATGAAAGAAAGTATTTTAATTCTACAGATTGGCTAAAGCATGAGTAAAATATATTTATATCTACTAGCTTTTACTTTCATATACGTGAAAATTTTGATGTGTATGTATGAGAACTGGCAGTCTGACTTCAATATAAAAAGTCATCAAACCATATAATTATGGTGCAGTTAATAGCAATTTTTGCCCCAAAAAGTTTGTTTCCAGATTTTAGGAAAATGCCCGAATGTTGCATGAACCTCTTTAATAGTGTTTCCAATTGTAAGGTTTCAATGAATGCTGCAGCAAGAGAATGGAAATATAGAAAAAAAATCAGTAAGTGCAGAAAAAGGGAACTTACTAAAAAAAAAAAATGTAATTGAAAATAACGAAAGTTGGCGAAAGGAATACATACAGCAGGGAAAAATTCAAAGGAAATTCAAGATTGAATCGCAATAACATAAAATGCTAACGGCAACCTTGCAAAGCACCAAAGGGATCTATATGAAAGTTTAGCCAACACAACTAAACTAAAAACTATTTATTCACAGTGTGCACCTGAAATTAATTAAAACATCAAACTAATTATTCAAAATCATTTTTCTTGATTAGTCTTACCAAAACAAAATCAAATCAACAACACATTGTGCATGCCAATTCAACATCAATCGGGGCATTTAAATATGTGAATTTTCTACACCAGTTAGGGTCATGCAGATTCGAAATTATTAATTTCTTTTATTATGTTTTGTTTTAATTTGGTACTTTTCCAATAGCAAGTGAAAAATTAGCAAATAATATAAAATTCCTTCAAATTTCTTACTGCAATTTTAAAGCAAAAAATTGCCAAATAATTTAGAATTCTGCCAAATTTCTTTGGCAATTTTTTGCTTGCACCTGGCTAATGGTAAAGTACATTTAATTCAAAAGTACTTCAGTAGGAATCTGAATAATAGAATAGTTAGCAATATTTAATTTTTAATGTACCAAACAATAAGAAAAATAAACAGAATCATTTGAAATAACTGATAGGAAACATGTTAAGCCTAATCTCATTAGAGTGGGGAAAAAGTAACAGACGTCTTACTCATTTGGCGATAGTTACATGATTTTTAGCGAGAAAGTCGGTTTTTAATTAATAAATAGTTAACTGGAATAAATAGTAGCCTATGTCTTATTCTAGACTATAATCTATCTGTCTGCTAAATTTCATCCAATTTTGTACTAGCTTGATTGACGAACATCATTCATCCAAAACTTTCACATTTATAATAGTAGTATAGGTATATATTTATGAGCTGATGAAGTTAGGAAAGGAGAATTCTTGTTTGTTATTTTGTATGGAGAATAGTTCGATTGCTTCTTCTTCTGTTCTATCTTTTTTCTTTTTTTTTTTTGTTATATCTGTTTCTGGTATCCATAATTTTTGAATTCAATGTGCTAGCAAAGCTACTAGGTTCCAACTCCTACTGCTAAAGTTAAAAAATTCTGCCCGGTGCCTCCTACAGATAACAAAGACATTGCATGCATGCTCTATCTTTTGATTAGTACCCAACAGACCACTGTGGGCAGCGTGGGAGGGGAAAGAAACCCTTACCAGTAAAAAATTATTATTATATTGCTGTATGTGCCCACAATAACTATTCCACAGAAGTGTTTGATTAATTTGTCTGCCATCTAGATTGGTGACTTCACATATTTGTTGTAACAAAAGGCACACTAAATATCATCTTTCCCTATAATATTTATATATATAAAATTGCATTTAGATGAAATTATTATTATTATTATTTTAAAAAAATTATATTTTTTGGTAGCTATATAATAAGGTGTTTATTCAAATTTGGAAAAAAAGTATATTTTTATCAGCAAGATATATATTAAAAAACTACTAGAATGGTATTTGAAAGTATATAGAGACTTTCAATATCTCACTAGACTGTTAGTTAAAGACTTTGTAATCTGAAAAAATTAGTTATCCAATAAAATAATCAAAAGCTCTTCATGCCAAATCTCTCCTGATTATAACAAGGTATTCTTTTATTATCATGTGAAAACATGATGGTGTTTTGGTGAGGAGGTTATGAGGTGCCCCAAATTTACGGGCAAAAAATATTTTTATCTACTTTTACCAGTGTTGCATTTTTATTATGTATGCTTATTTGATAGAAATGCATTTTAAAATGACCTGCTTTTATTAGTATTGCTTTATTATTACATATGCTTCTTTGATAGCAGATGCATTTTTAAAAGGCTGACAAAGAACATGACATCATAACAGTTATTTCATCTGAAAATCAGTCAAGCTGCATACCTTTGTTTGTCAG
Organism: Argiope argentata; assembly: GCA_026289955.1. Taxonomy (NCBI): domain Eukaryota; kingdom Metazoa; phylum Arthropoda; class Arachnida; order Araneae; family Araneidae; genus Argiope; species Argiope argentata. Next base: position 1,108,346 of record JAOUZG010001904.1, on the reverse strand, counting down.
TTAGTAAAATTGGAAAAGAAACTTTTATATATATATATATATATATATATATATATATATATATATATATATATAATAGAAGGATAGAGACTGATAGAGAAATCTCGTGATTTTTTTCAACTTAAATTAATTTAGATAAATAATGGCTTTAAAAATTAATAATGTTGTCACATGATAACTTGAATTTTACAATTATAGATTTCATTTTTTTTACTCTTCTTTTTCTTTTCTGGAATCTAATCATTTTTATATAGATGAATTATTATATCTTTGATTTCTAAATAAAAGACAAAGCGAATAAAGATAAAAAAGTGTTGTATTTAATGGTAATCAATAGAACAGGAAACAATTTCAATTTTGCATAACTATTAACATTAAGTTATTTTGCTGAATATTATTACATTAAGTGATTTGCTGGGCTTATTTATTTTTTATTTTGCTTATTATCTTTCTTTCCAAAATATATTTTTGTTTTATGACAGTAACTTGTGATACTATGGGATTATCCTAAGGATAATTTTTGTCAAACTCGATTTATTGTCAAAAGTTGTCAAAAAAATGGCAAAAGGATTCTAGCATTTTTGCGACTGTTGACAGGTTGATGGGATAATCCTGAAGTACAAAGTTTACTTTTTTAAAGCTTTAGGTTATATTATATATGATAATATTTTTATATTATAATTAATAAATTCATTATATATAATTTATTAAAATTCAGAATATAAATCTACCTGAAACTATTTCTATTTTTCTTGATTTTTTTATGGATTTTTGCCATTATTTCCTTTACCATTGGATGTTTAATCGGATTGAATTTTTGTTAAATTAAATATATCTTTGTAGAATCTTAAAAAAATAAGAATTTTATTAGTAATTTCTATGTTGAAAATTTATAGTTTAAGACTTTAAATTTAAAATCCTTTTTTTAATATATTGAGAAATTCTGCTGACATACTCACGGCAACACAGAATTAAGATATAATTTATAGTATAATTAAGCGAAAAAAAAGAATTTAATATATTCTGATATTATCTTATCATGCAAATTGCTGATTGTATAATTGGTTTAGAATTCACTTCAGAAAATTTAAGATATTCAATATTATAAGAGTGTGATTATATAGAATAAATTTTCACAATTGATTCTTAAGTTAATATTGTTCAGATGCCTTTTGTTTAGATATTTCTTTACTATTAACTAAAACAGTTCATTTCTTTCTCTTATATTATTTATATTTTATATAACTCTTGATAAAAGAAATAATAAGGTATATCTTCTAAAATTGTAATAAGAAAGTTTTATATAGATTTTTTTTAGTTATTCTAATTTCATGTTAAGTTATTTGTTGTGAGTCATAAGATAGCAATAAAAATTTTCAAATTTGGAAATAATAAATTCACCAAGCACAATAGGAGACTAATACAAAATCAATCTAAGAAAACCTGAACACTAAACCTCCTATTTTGAGTGCACTCATTATTTTGGAAGAACAGGCTTCATAGTTATTAAAATAGGATATTAGCCCGTATAAAAGGCTACAAATTAAATTAGTTTGAAATTATATCTAGAATAGTGTCAAAATAGATCTTTTGAATTAAAATTTAACATAGTGCTTAATTTTTAAAAAAATTGGAATCTATTATTCAGCAGTTCAAGTTTAAAATCCATACTGATATAATTGTTACGTTTCAGTCTGAAATAGTATATTATATCTGTAATTAATAATGAAACCTACTTCTGTTCTTATCATCTTCGTGTTTGTAATTTATTCAAGAATTATTTGTACTAGATTCATGGAAATAAATTGTGGATAATGCAATTTAAAGAAAATATAATGCTAGTTAAAAAAAACACCCTATGATGGTTAATACATAATATATCTTCCAGATGACGCTATACAGTTCGTACAATGCCTAGGCATGCTGAGTATCAAATTATTAATCTGATCTTAGAAAATATTTCACCACTCACAAGCAATGCTCTCTGAAGTTCTGGTAGACATGTAGGAGGTGGGAGACAAACTGTAACTTGTCCGGCAAAGAATGTCCCACTCATGCTCTACTGGATTCGAGTCTGGTGAGAATGCTGGCTAGTCCATGTGGGCACTATCTTTCCATTGATGGCATTCATTTACAATGTTTGTAAGATGAGGGCGGGTGTTGCCATCCATAAACACGAATTCTGCACCCCGAAACGCAAATGTGTTTTTCCAGAATGACATACTGATAGTTCTTACCTTCTTGGTTGCAATTTGAACATGCAGGTCAATTTGAACATGCAGGTTGTTGATAACAGGTACCTGGTGCTCTCCATATGAAAGTCTGGCAAGAATCAGACTGCAAGTTAAATCTTGGCTCATGGAGAAACATCACATAAGCCCAATGTTGAAGTGTCCATAATGTATGCAATTTACTTCTGGTTAACCGCAGGTAATAGTGAGTTGCAGTAAGTGGAACTCATCTGATAGGTCTAAGCATATTGATCAATCTGCACTAAGCATCTGTACATGGTCTGTCTGCCTTGAAATTATCATACCAGTGGCTGAAGAGAGCTGATGAGATAGGTCTGATTCTGTGGTCCATCGTTTTCTTTGGTAGTAACTGCCAAATACCATTTCTCATTCAGTGTTGCAACTGAAGTAGATCTGTGTTTTAATATCCATCCACATTTCCATCACTTTGGAATTGCTTCCGATGCCTAGAGATAACATTCTAGACAATGCCAAGTTCCTTGTATACTTCCAGCTGGGTACGCCCACATTCCAGACAGTTGATAATTCTACCACATAAAAAATCATCCAAATGTGTCCTTTGTCTCGTAACTATGCAGTTATTGCACGAAGGCTTATAAAGCTCTTGTGAAAAAAAGTATCATCTGGTTTCTTCCTGCAATTTGCATGTGAGTTTTGAAGATGTGTGAAGATATTTTATGTACAATATATGTATTTTAAAGTTTGAATTCTGCTTGGCTTTAAATTATCCTTATTAATTAAATAAAATTATCCTTAATTATAGACATTATTTTATATTGTGATATCTAGTATCATACTGAAATTAGAGTGAATAAGTATAAAATTTCTTATGATTAGATTTTATATTTTCTTTTTTCATATTTTCAGTGTTTGATTGATTGTATTTAGTTTAGATTTTTAGTTTGAGAGCATATGGAATTTCCATCATATTTGCTAATCAACTTTAAACCAAATTATAAATTTTGAAGGTTATATATCCAAAGTTTGTTATATACTAAAATTTCATGTTGTGTAATATATATATATATATATAAAGTTTGAATAATGTTTTTTATGTCTTTTGATTACAATTTTATATACTTGAATTTAAGGATAGTTAATTTTTTTCTTCTTCTAATGGGTTGTAAATGATTTTCAATGAATTTACAGAATCTGGATTTGTAATTTTGAATCCAACAAGATTTTGGACGGATTTCTTTGTTCAACATTTTTTACGTCACGGTGATGATAGAGATGATATGTTGTTTTTTGTACGTAAACATGAGAAAAGAGGTGGATCTCGCTATATTCCAAAGTTTGAGGTATCTATACTTTTTTGAATTTTGCTTCAATTTCAGATTTTTCTGATTATAACTTTTTACTTTATGAATTGCTACATTCTTTGAAATTATTACTCTTTGTATGAAGTCTTTTTGCATTTTTCATTACTATGAAAGCATTTAGTTTCCAGATTTCAAATCATCATTTTTCTATTATTATTATTTATTATTCTTAACCATATTTAAGCTTCAAGTCCTTTTTTACTAGACACGGCTACTTTAACTTCAAATTTCTTGTTGATGGAAATTATTTTTTTTACGATTCCATTTTAATCATAGAAATTTTTTATTGTAACCTCAAAATTCATAAATATATTTATAGTGCTGGACTCTAAGCCTCTTAAGTTTTCACAGTGAACTCCTTGAAAATGGACAACTTCCATTTTAAATACAATTATTTTTTCTGTGTCAGATGTTGATTGTTAGTGTTTTATAAAATTAAAGTATGTGAATTATTTTTAAATTCTTATTCAGTACTGATCTAGCTGTACATTTCTTTCACTTCTCTGTATTTTCTCCTTTAATTATTTTTGGCTATAGAAAATAAATTGTTTCACTATTTAATCAATTTATTTTAATAGAAGTTTCTGTAGTGAAGTTGCATTTTCTCATAAATATATTGAAGTTATGAGGTTCATCTTTATTTGCATTTAACTTAAAAAAGATAATTTAGTCATTCCATTGGAAACATGTTATTGAGAAAACATTTTAAGTACATCAAAATATTATTTATGATTTGAAATAGAACTAAATTTTAACCTTGCTTCTCTTCAGTAAAGAGTTGAATTTTTGATTCCTGTTAATGAAAAAATTCCATGAGATGTGGAATTCAAACTGAGAAGTAACAACGATCTGTTTTTAATATCTTTTCAGACAGCAATAGAAGTATTTCGAAAGGATTCCAGAAAGCTACCTATAAGAGATCCTGATATTGACTGGGAAGAAACTGTTTATTTAAATTTAATTTTACAAGAGGTATATCCAAAAAGCTTTTAAAAAAATTGAAATTACCGTAAATGTTATTGCCAATTCAATTTCGTAATAAATATAAATAAAAACTGTTGTCTTTTTTTAGTTTGAATATACACTTACCTGTGCTGTATGCACTAGAACAAGTCCTAAAGAATTACAGATACTTAAAAAGAATTCTCAGGTTTGTATAAAGTTATTTTCCATTTAGTAAAAATGTGCTATTGACTATTTTTCTCTCTTAATAATTTAGATAATTGGTAAGAAAATGTAATTCACTTATATATATAAAAAATTAGCTATATTTATTCAATTTAACATGAGTTATTTTTAATTATAACATTATCTTGGAATATAGAAAACATATTAAGTGTATTTCATATTTCGTTTAAAATTACCTTCATTATTTACATCTTAATAATTTTATTAAATTGAATTTTACAGTGTCTGTATATGAATTAAATTTGTGGTCATTGTAACATTCAATGTGTATGTTATTTGCATATTGGCTTTCCTATAATTTTAAATCCTTATCACAAAACTGCTTATTTTTAGAAAATTGAGAAAATTTTACATTTGTTAATATTTTGAACATTAATAACGATTATATATTGCTTGTAATGAAATTTTGTTTCAATTATTTCATATTCTCTATCCTTTTAGGAAGCTTTGTTTCCATTTTAAGATTTCTTTTTTCTTAATATTATTCTATTCTAATTCAATTTATACTATACATATTTACTATTCATATGAAGACTCTGAAGAATAAAAAAAGTCATTAAACTAATTAAACTAGATGTTATAGTTTAAGGAATGATACTAGTATGAATCAATTTCTTAAATAATTAGATATCAAAGACTTAGGAATATGTTGATTGTGTATCACTATGTATAGTTAATAGTTTTATTTAATATTATGCTTATAATTTTTTTTAAAAAAGAAACTTTTTTGTCAGAGTTACCATTTTACTAGGAGAACCTGAAAAGTCAGAAAAACACACTAAATTTAAAAAATGAAAAAACAAACAAACAGAGAATTGTATGCTTCTTAGTATTTCACCATATAAAAAAAGTGTCAATCTCTAATGATTGCAAGGATAAAAGATCATAGTCATAATAATAAAACTTAGAATAATAAAACTGTATTATGTATAAAAACAGAATGCTTTTGAAATTTCTGACAATTTAAAATGTTGTTAAAAGGAAATAGTTTTTTAAAGTTTGAAATTGTGGTGGGTGCATTTTTTTTAAATTAGAAATTTATTTCTTAAATGCTCATTTTGAAATATTAATATTATTCTAAAATACTTTTAATGAAGAGAAATTTGCTTTTTCTGTTATTAATTATTTAAAAAAAGTAGTCTGTTTTGTAATGCATTGAAACTGAAATCAATTATGCATATAAAATTATATTCTTTGGTGAAATTTGTAATAGTAAACCTGGCAATAATTGCTCCTTATTTATGGCCCAGAAACTAATTTTTATAAATGTAATTTGTAGCCATGGTAGAAAATTACCACATTAGAAAAATGACTTTTTACTTTTGATCAAACAATTATTATTTAATATTTTATTTTTGCATAGCATATAATTTGATAATTTTGAAATAATTTATATAATAATTATATATATTATTATTACCAGTACTTTGTTTTTTCATGCTGGCTTATATTCTAAAGCTTTTTTTTATTTATTTCAAATGATTTTTAGAAAGTTTATGCATCTCCCAGTCGGAGAAGTATGGACTGCAAAGGTGAAATGGAGGAAATTAGCTATCCAAATATATTTTTCACCATAGATAATTATGATGAAGTAGGTAATTTAAAATAATTGTTTTAACCTTATGTTTTGATATAATTAAAATTGCTAAAAGTAAATGCTTTAAACAAGTTTAATTTAAGTGTAGATTGGGAACATTTTATTAAGTCTGATGAATAATTTTCAATAAGTAAGTTTAAAAGTAAATTTATTAACAAAAACTAAGTGTGTAATAATAAAATTTAACTGGAGTTTAGTAAATTTGATCTAATATACAAGATATCTACATGTTATACAGGTGATATCTATTATGAGAGAACTTGGTAATTAATTATTAATTTTAGTCACATTAAATCATTAATTTTTCAAATGATAGAAAATTTATGAAAATTAATGTAAGCAATCTTATTGGCTCTATGGTTGTCGAGATGATTAACCATCCTTTGTAAATTGTTGAGTAGCATTTGTGGTGTAAATTAAGTCTTCTTCTGAGATATGCTGTTTTAAATCATAGAAATTAGAGCTATTCTGTTATTGCATAATCCTAATGGCCCAATGACTCCAATTAAAAGATCCAAAGATCATATATTCTAATATGTATGAAAGCAGCAACAATATTTGAGTGTTGGGGCACAGTCAGTATGAAATTGCTGTCCTAAAGGAAATGTCAATAGTTATCGGTTCAATCTTATAAATTATAGATAAAAAATATTGACACAATTCTTTAAAATGGAAACATTTTAATCAATAAATATGTATATTTTAGTATAAATCATTACTTTGGATGCATTTAAAATTGATTTTCTTTACAATAGTGTGCAAAAATAATGAATAGACTAAATGTATAACAATTTCTCTATTTTATAAAATATAATCTTTATATCTTATAACTGAAATGTAACATTATAGTTTAATTTAGAAATAAATCTTTTTTAAAGAATAAAGTATGAAATAGTGTTCTTCCAGTAATCCATTTGCTCCATATTGTATAAATTATTTTATATTCAAATGTTTACTCTTAATTCTTATTAATTCTTCTTATTTTTCATGAAATAATATCTTTAGTTGATTAAATTTTCTTTCATTCTTTTTTGAAAGGTATTTGAAGATATTTTAGTTAGAGATGGTGAAATGGTATGTGTCGAACTTGTAGCAGCTGATAAAGAAGGTGCTTTACAACGTGTAATATTCCTAGGCTCAATCCATTATGAAGCTGTGAAAAGGGTTTATGATGCTCGGGTAATGTTATAATTTTTTTATATGTAATATTTGCTTATTTTAAATTAAAAAAAAGAAGAAAGGAATTTCATAAGAAGTTATGCATTTTTACTTGAAAATATCTTTGTTTTAAAATATTGGTATGATTTTACATTTACTTATGTTTGTCAAAAGAATTGTCTTAAAAACTGATTAAAGAGTTTGTTAACTAAACAGTAATATGAATAATAGAACGTATGTGTAATATATACATATAGAACCGTAGAATATATGTGTAAGTTTTTATAACTAATTAAAATTATTTTACTGAGACATATATAAATACATTTTAATATTATGATATTATATAAAAAATGTATTTTAATTATTTTGTATATAGTTTTAATTTTCTAACTTCAATAAAAAATCAAAATATTTTATTATTTACAGATTCATTTCAGATATTGTCTTTTGTTGAAATATTCTAATTCATTATTTTAAATAGAAGTGAAAGCATGAGGCAGGCTTAATGTAACTCCCCAAATAATTTCTGAATAACATTTTCTGAGTAATTTCATTTGCATTTTTCTTAATATCTCACTTTATTGTAAATGATATAATTACCTTTAAAGCCACCATATCTTCTTGACTGATGATATTAATACTGGAAATGGTGCTTTATATTTTTTTACTTCATACATTCCACTTTGTGTTAGTTTATGCCTGAGGTTTTAAAAAAATTTCCCTTATACTTAATTTAGGGATAGGAGGATAGATTTTAATCCTCCTATTATCAGGCAGACATTATTAATAATTATATTTTAACACTATATGCATAATATAAACATTTAAATGAGGAACAACTATCTATGCTTACATAAGGATGCATTTATATATCTTGTCTGAGTGTTGACAGTGCCCAGATGATTCTTTTGTTCTTGAACCATGAAAGATGGCACATTATAGTAACCATGAAGGTAGTCATAATAGTTACTCAATGTATCTTGAAGCCTTAATTTTAAAACTCAGTGGAGATAAATTTTTATTTTATCTTTTGGTTTATTTTTTACCCATATCTCCTCATAATATGGCTTCTAATAATCAAAATAAGGATGGGAGGGGAAACACTTAGCTCCAACAAAAAGAGCATTATAATTCTAAAAAAATTATTTCGAACCTCTGATATATTAAAATTTAAGAAATTTTTAGTCACTTTTTAAAGAAAAAATTTACAAATTTAACTGACATTTTATTTGTAACTTTTAAATATTTTTTAGGTTATTATTTGGACAATAAAATGAGAACAATAAAAATAGCTTCATTGATTGATATTTAATTAATTGCTTTCAAATAGGTGGATTTTTTAAAATACTAATTCAGTTTATGAAAGAGCAGAATTTTATGTAGGAAAGGTTTTAGTTCTTTGTTAATTTGACCCTATTGCTAATTTAGAAAACCATAATTAAGGAAAAATTATACACAAAAACATATTTATGTGAGCACAAAATCGTATTGAATTTGTTAATCGCCATTTGGTAACAGCTTCCAAGTTTGAATTGTATGTATATTTGAATTTGTAGAAAGTCTGGAACAATGATTTCTTAAAATTTGATTGTGTGAGAAAAATATGTTTAATGAATTCAATTTCTTTTATAAATTTAAAACCAGTATTCACTAATATAATATTTGCACAATTTAGCTTAGGAAAAATGATAATGCAAAAAGAGTTTGCTTAGTTGTAACCAAATTACAAAATAGTTTAAAATTAAAATGTTTGTTCAGCAAATGGTGATAGGCATTTTATGCTACTCATATCTGTAATGAGAAAAATTGTTTAATAATGCATTTTTGCTAATAAATTTAAAGCCAAGATTCACTGATTTAATATTTATGAGATTTAGCTAAAAAAAATGTATTCAAAAGAGTTTGCTGAATTGTAATCAAACAACAATATAATATTAAATAAACATATATATATCTGTTATGCAAATGAGGAAAGGCATTTTATGCTTTTATTTCCCTAACGCTGAAACATTTATAATATATGTGGCTGTCATAAAACATAAATTTTTTATTCTGCATTATTTTTAATTTTTCACTGCTAAGTATAAAGCTCATGTAATATTCTTACTGTTTGTAGGCTAGTTTATCTTCAAAATTTGCCCAAAAGGTGTCCTTGGGTTGGTACCAAGGACAGCAAAGGCTTGAATTTGTACGCATGAGAGGACCATCAGGAAAAGGACATGCTGAAATGGCTGTTACTAAACAAAAGGGGTCAGGTGTCGAAACACCAACATCTGAACCAGGCTATTCTATTACTGATTATGATTGGGAAGATATTGAAGAGGTAATATATTTTTCTTTTATTGACCTTTTAAGAACTTATTATTTTATTTCAATGATCACTATGCCATAATTTTTCCCCTATATATATATATATATATATATATATATATATATATATATATAGTATTAATTCTATCTACTGTATACAATACCTGCATTGTATCCTACCTATTTAATAGTAATAAATATGATGTAAAATTTGTGATATGAAAAAGTAGATGTTTAAAATAAGAAATATAGCATGGGAAAACAAAAAAATCATGGATTCATAATGCTTTTAAGTTATTGATAAATTTCCGTGCTTTACTTTGTTTTTAACAAACTTTCTCTCTAAGAACCAATTTTAATTTAAATTGATTGATTCAAATTTTTACATTTTTTAAATAAAAAAATTGTATTTATCTGGAGAAAATAACTTCATTAATGTCTTTTGGGGGATTTCTAGCCCCCAAATTCAAATATATCAAAATGTAAGAGAAAATTCACTCTTACCTGTCATTCTGTGAACTTCTAAATCCTAAGAATCAAGGTATTCCAACATGAATTAGATCACAAAAACATCAAAATCATTAATCCTGGTTTTCTCATTTTCATCATCTTTTTTATTTGCTGAACGAGGACACAGGTACAAATAATTATATAGAAATATTTCATTTTATGTGTACGAATTCTTAAGGTAGCGTACAACCATCTTCGGTTTAGTTCTTACATTTAATTGACCAAACCTAATTGAATCTAAACTAAATCAGAACCAAAACTTGATCTTGCATCTGTTACTGTAGGATTATGAGATTTTTCCCTGACATCATCATTGTTCTTGCATGAAAGGGTTACACCATGAAATGGTTAAGCCAGGAATTCCAACAGTTGTCATTATATTTTTCTTTAACTTGTTATATTTTTGATATCCTTAAATTAAAAGATTTTTATATTTTTAAATAGAAAATATATAATTTCTATTCTTTATTGTAATTTTTCATGTCGTTAAGTTGTTCCAAAATTGTGAGATAAATATTACCTCAAATGAAATAGATAACTGTGTAACAAATGAATATTTTTTTAATAAATTTTATTGTGATTAATTAATAGATAACAATATCTTCCATGGGTTTTTTTTTTCATCTACTTCTATTGCATTTATTCTGTACTAGCCGTCTTTGGCGACCAGTCGGTTCGCCAGTATTAATGCTCGCTAATATTTGATGTAGCTGTGCCTCATAACAGATTTTTCACCAAAATATTTTTAAACCAAACAAATTTTGCTAATCATATAATTCATTTATAGTATTATTTATTATTATTTTCTTCAGATGATCTGTTCACTGTACTACTCATCTTTCTCTTTCTATCCGAGCAATGATTGTCCCGGAATTGATATTTTACTTAAATGGTGGAGGGAAAGGTCTAAAATTCTGTTTTTATAGAATAATGATATTCAAATTTTCATAAATGTAAACACACTAAACAAATAAAGACACGATTGGTTTTCAAGAGATGCGAAAGTTTAAAAACAGCTTGGAAAATGCCGCGCACAGAGGAAATAATGGTGACACCCGCTTTTCTTACCCCTTTCTTTTCTTGGTGACACCCTTCTTTTCTTTATTTTTCTATTCTTTTTTTCTTCACTACTTTTTTTTCTACAAACCTTTTTTGCCCTCTGTTATTCTTTTTCCCCCTTTTTTTAATGACTTTATTTTGAGCAGGCATAAATTAAATATCCATATGGACTAATAATAAAAGTAACTATTTTCTTTCTTTTTTAAACATCCCCTCATTTATGAATGAAAACCAACTGACTTCCTGTATTTCTTTCTAAACAAATCATAATTTATTACTTCCTGCTATCTAACTCATTTGGTGTGGAGAGAAGGAAATGAAGATTTTTGGCGGGAAAGTAAGAAAAGTGTCGTTTTAACTATTTTCCTCGCAGTTTTTTCATTTTTTCTCTCCATAAGAACCATCCTCGTGTCTTAACAAAAATATTAAAATAAAAATTAGCCGAATCGGTCAAGCCGTTCTCTAGTTTTGTGCTTAGCAACGCATTTTGAGTTCCATTTTTATTAATATAGATTAGTTGAACAGAGATGCTGGTTCAATTAAGTTATTGGTTATCTTTAATTTCATTTAAATCATTTAGATATAAATTCATATACATAATATTGTAAAATTGCCAGACATTAAAGATGCATTACTTTAATTGTCTTGCATGTGGTCAGATCATTATATTCATAGAATCTTCTAATAGTGAATTGTCCTGTACCACAATATAATAATGCTATTAAAAATGTAAATAGGTGATTTATCTATCTTATAAATTTAGCTATGTTATGACTTGAATATTTTTATATGCCACGTTTATTTATTTGACTTTAGCTTTTAGCAGTAGAAGAAAATCATGCAATGATAGGCAATGGAGCAATGAAAAGGATTTGAACTTAAGATAAATAATCTATTTTTAAAAAATAGCCAAAAATAAATATTTTTTTAAAAAAATTGCTTAGTTAAAAAATATCACATGGCCACTAATTTGATATCATTAAAATGACAATTTAAAATTTTTTTGATGGTGTTGTAAAATTTATTCTTTTGCAATAACATTAAAAAAATTATAATTGAGAATTTGCCAAAATTCAGCCTAAATTTTAGAATTAAGATTTTATTAAAATTTCTTTGAGTCGTACCTTCACATCCTTCATGGTATATATGTTCTAAATTTGGTTTGCTATATATCAATAGTATGCACTGCTGACCAACAACAAAGACAGTCTCTTTAATATAAATGTTATGAATTTTGCATAGTTTCTTTCTATTTTTTATTATTTATTGCCACTTATTAGTTTTATTTTTTCAATTTAGGACAGTCCATACTTACAACGACGGATGTCCGATCCTAGTTCTAATTTAAATACTTATGTTAGGAGTTGGAAAAGTCGCCAAGATATTAAAAAGTCTCAGTCTGAAACTGAAGTTGATTATTATTCAAATGGAATTAATGAAATTGAAGCTGGTGATATAAGGGATGGTAAGTATTCTTCTCACATCACATACTTGTCAAAATATTTAGTTATTTATATGGGAACCTTTAAGGTTAAATTAAAGAAAAATATTTGTTCATGTTTTTTATTTGAGAGTTGAATTGATTGCCACTCTCTAAATTTTAAAGTTAATTTACTAAAATGTTTTGAATTTATAATATTTTATGAAAATGATGATAGAAATATAAATTTCTTTTTAAAAATACCTTTTCTTCTCGGCTAAGTATTTTATACAAAATTAACTCTTTTGTATTTTGTGGACTCAATTAACTAGTTAGGAAAGTTTGTTTGTTGAATTAAAAAGTAATAATAATTATAAAAAAATGAAAGGTGAATTAAAATTCAAAGTTGTTTGTACATTTTAATTAAATATATTTTCTCCTTTTAAGTACCAGAGCTGTTATTTTTTTCACTTTTTTAATTTAATTTCTTAAGTTTTTAAAAATTATTTTTCATATTCACTTGCTTTATTTGTGTATGTTGTCTTGGATTATTTTGTTTTGAATTTATATTTTGCATTTTACTTTGATTAACTTATTTATTTCTGCATTTTTTTATTAAAATGCATGTGCACTTTTTATGTTTAATTTTTAAAAAAAATCTTAATTTTTAATAATTTAAAATCTTTTAGATTTTTTTTTAAAAAAAATGGCTGCATTCTTTGGTTTTTTGTCTTTCTTTCTGCTTTGTTTTTGTATGCTGCCAGTGAACTTATTAATTTATTTTGAATTAGTTTTGCACTTTATATTTTGATTTTCTTATCATTTCTGCATGTGTGGTTGAAATGCACTTTTTTATTTTTTTCCAATTATTTTCATTTTTATAGATCCTAGCAGGCAGATAAATATTCCAAACAATTCTGAGACCAATACTTTAAAAATTTTTGATGTATCTAAAAAACCTGTTCGACTAAAAGTTTTAAGAAACTGTCATGCTTCATGTTTTTCTCAGAGAGACATAAAAAAACTCTCTAATAAAAGTTTTATTGAGAAATCAAACAAAATGGATTCAAATCCCAAAGGTAAATATTATTTTAAAATTCATTAACTAATGGGTAATGAAAAATGTATCCTTATAGGTGATATCTTTAAAATAGTTTTTTACTTAAAAAGTAATATTTAAAAAGATATTGTGTATATGGAGTTATTTGTATTCAATTGACTAAATTAGCTAAAATGTACAACATGTTAGATAATTAAGAAATATTGAGCTTGCAATGTATCACTAGAATTGAATATCATTCTAGTGATTAAGCTGTTTGTAAATAGTTTGTTGCAATGCTTTTCTTCTTGTTCATTTGTGTTATTTCAGAAAGCATTATTTTATTTAGATATTAGGGATTTAATAGGCATAATGACCATGTTTTTCATATTTGTTTTTATTATTTCCTTTCACATTTGACTATACATTTTAATGTGAATCTTTATTTTTGAGATTTTGTCTTAAAATTGTGATCTTTTTTTAAAAAATTTATTTATTTGGAATTTTTATTTCAGATAAATTATAATTTAAATAAGTTGCATTGAGTTTTGTTCTGAATGAATATTGGGCTTGTTCTTGATCAGTGATTTTAAATACAACTAGATTTGCCAACTAAAACTATCAGTTGTTTTATTTAAGGGTACAATGGACGATGAAAATGTAAAAAATCGATGAAATTGGCTATATTTTTATTTTGATCTTTTAAGTATATTTAAACTGTAAGTTATCGTTTGGGAAAAAATTATTTTGATATCTTAATTAGTTTGCTCAATATCAGCGTTTCGTTATTGTTATTAGGATGCCACACCCACTTGTTTTCATTTGGACAGCTGTTGTAAAAAAAGTTTCGTTTTCCTCCAAGCGCTCTAGTGTATCTAATTTTTAATTCTGACTTTATGCTGTTGTTTTTGCTTTGGCAGATGTTAAAAACTTCTACTTTTTCTTTCTTTTATTGTTTGTTTTGGTTTGTTTATTCGTTCGTCATACATTTCATATTCGAATTGCTCGTTTTAGTTTCTTTGAAATTAGGTACAAAAGCAGTTCTATTCATGGTTAAAATTAAAATTTACTCTATTTTTAATTATATTTTTTTTTTGTTTTTGTTTTTCTAAATTTTGTTTTAAAAAGAATTTAATCAGTTTTCGCTTCCAAAAGCCTAATAGGTCATCCAAATAAAAGCAGGCAAAGTTTGAAGATGCTAAGATATGATGGACAAAGAAATCATTTGATTCATAACCAAGCAATTCTAATGACATTTTAGAAGTTTCTACCAAATGCAATAAACCTGAAATATTGAATTCATTATCTTAAAATTGTGTATAATAGTTATATTGTTCTGTGCAAACACTTTAGTATTCTTTTTTGAAAAATATTCTTTGTCATGAATTTCAGGAAAAATTTCTTCAAATAATTTAAGCAAGTTTTTTTGTTTATTCTTCAAAAATGTGTCTATCCTGTGCTAAATGTGGTAAAGAATTTGGTTCTGTATTTAGGGAGGAACTTACAGAAAAAAATCTTTGAAGTGAACAACAAAGTTCTAAAGCCCTTCTTTTCTCGACAAAGAAAATATATCAAAATTTGATTGCTGATTTATAATAACTCAGAAAAAAAATAGTTAATCATATAAAATAAATTGTATCTTATAAGCATGTATCATATTGCAATCATATAATAACAATAAAATAAAAAAAAATTCAAAAAATCAGCACATGTCAAATTAGAAGAAAAACATGAGGATATAATTTATGCAGCAGGTGTATTTTGATTTGCTTCAAAATTTGTATGTTTATGGCTGCATATATAGTTTAAAAATGTTATATGAATATAAATTAATCTTTGTGGCTTATTAAATGTTATTAAACAAGTCTAATTTTTATTTGAACTTTTTTTAATTGAAAAAAGGAGTTGTTTTTGCTACACCAGAAGTATTTACTTTTTATGTTTTGTGGATTCTTACAAATATATTATAAATCTATAGATGTATATATTGCAAAAAATAAACAATTTTTTTATAAAATGAATATTTAACATATTTAAGTTGTTTCAATTATGTTTCTGGTCTGTAGAAACCATTGAAATGTATTTTTAGCTTTTTCTCAAAATGAAATTTTATGATGCTTTCCAAATTTTCAAATACTCCATGCACATTATATTTTTAGTTACAACTCTGAAACTTTTATCTTATGCTGTATGAACATATGATTATATAATTTTGCATTTTAAGATGGTTTATGTGGTTTATATTTTTTTATGGAAGACTTCAAGTAATATTATTGCATTGATTTTTTAAAAATTTTGAAACAAAGTCAATAAAACCAAGTTTTAAAAGAAAAATCATATTTTGAATTAATTTAAACATGCAAAATATTTTGTAGAATTAAAAAATGTATCTGAAAACACTGAAATAGTTCATTTATGTTTTATTTTTATGCGCATGGAACAATTTGAAATTCTACAATATTTTCATTTTTTAAAAATATTTTTCTAACAAAATTAAAAAGTTATCAATAAATTTTGATGAAATTTTTATTGATGCATTAGATTGATAAAATGCATTTACAATGAAAATTTCAAAACAATACCTCAAAAATTGAGAAATTTTGGTTTCAACGTCCATTGTACCCTTAAAAAGCATTACTGAAATAAAACTAAATGAATAAAAATCAGCATTTTTCCTGGGGCATTTTCTCTGAAGACACTTATAAATCCTTGTACTACTAGGAGTGAATAAATGTTAAAGATTATATGTATGTGCTATAGATAACTGGGTTTGTTAATCTGCATTTGCCAGTTAGAGGCTTGATCAATATCAAATTCTGACTACTTATAAGAATAAGTACAAAATATTTTACAAAATCAATTTCCCCCCTTATAACTTAATAGATATTATATAAGATAATATTGAATCTAGTAAAATTTAATATTCTCAACTTTTTTAAATGACATGTTTATTTTATTTTTTGTTGTTGTTAGAACTTGATGATACAACATATAATAAATTATGGACCATGCGTGGATTTGGTCAAGCATACCATTTCTGGAAAGAATCTAGACGTGCTAGTTCTCCTGCATTACATGCGTACCTGACTTATGTTACTTTGCCATGGCACTCCATCATAGCTGGTATGTTTTACTGGATTACTAAACTAATTTAAAGGTCACTAAATTTTTTAAATATTTTGTTCGGTCAAGACAAGAGGTCATGAAGAATAAAAATGACCAAAATAAAATCTTTGACAACCAGCTTACATTTTGATGTTAGCACATCTAATATTCCACAATATTATGTTACAAAAGTAATGAAACGTAACTTTAAATTTGTTACTGCTTAACTATTGAGAAAATAACTTTCATTTTATATGGTTCCTTTAATCTATTTACCCTCTTCCTTTTTCATTTTGGGATTGTAATTACAATAATAATTTAAACAAAGCTTCTTTTTGATTTACAAAAGATTGAACTTAACAAAGAATATTTAAGAAAAAATATTTTTAATAAATATTCAACATTTTCCAACTCTTTATATTTGATTAAGTTTTTATGTAATTATCTATATCATCAGATTATAAAATGCATACAAATTATTAAGCTGTTTCTAAGTTGTGTTGTAGGCATAATTTGTGCAGTTATCACAGTTATAAAGAATGATTTAAATAATAATTCAGTAAATAATAATTTCAATAAAAAAAATAATAATAAATTCAGATTTGAATATTCTGAAGAAAATTAAGTTTGAAACATTTGGAATTAAAATAGTTTACTGACAGCCATATAACTTAGATAATAGTATTAAAAAAGCTCACACATTTCTTTGGCTCTGTATGAATACAGCATTTTTATAGAAAATTTCAAGCAATATTCAAAATAATTTCTTTTATTTATGTCTTTTCAATCTTTTGTTCATTATATTTCTGGTAATTCTTGATCTTAATTTTCTATATTTTTGTTAAATTATATATGTATATATATATATAACCTATTTTTTGTTATATATTTATCATCTATAGCATATCAACTAAGGGTATATTAATGCAAATCTTTTTTAATGATTCATTTTTTACTATTAATCATTACAATTATGTATGATAATCATGTTAATAATTTCTTGCTTATTAATTGTGGTACTTTTATCTGTATCTCATTTAGATATTTTAGATTCAAGGCAACATCTACAACCCATTCTAACATTTTAGCATTCAAAGTTCATAGTGGAATTTTACTTAGAAAATTTTTCCATTTAAAATGTGATTTTTTATTGATTTTCTATGCAATAAATATATGTATGTATATATGTTATTTATATATTTCTAGTCATACATAATACATTTGTCACTGTATTTTTAACTGACTCAGAATGTATGTGATTAGCATGATTTTTGAATGCTTACCAGAATATTGTTGAAAGAAATTCTGTATTCTTTCTTATTCATGTCTACTAATTACGTGAGATTGTACTTACAATTTTATAGCATGTTAGGCAGTTTATTTTTATTTTTTGTATTATTTTTATAATAGTATACATTTAAATGGCATCATTTATGATACATATAACTGAATTAATATGACTGTGATTGAATCTTTATGATGTATCAAACAATTTTGTGCCATATTTATATATGTATTATTTTTCAATTATTAGCCAAAATATTCTTTGCAGTTATATATCTTTCTTACAGAAGGGATTATTTATATGCAATATATTGTTTTTTTATATTCTATCTTTATTTTTATTTCATCTTTTATTTATGCTACTTAATTTTTTAAGAATTTAAACAGGTGCTAATACATGCACAGATTTATTTTTTATTATAAATTGAATTTCTATGTAAATATTTGGAGTTACAATCTCACTGACCCTAAGCTGTGTCTTTCAATGTTAAATGTTGAACTTATTTAACAACTGATTAAGTTATTACTACATATGGAGAGGGGCTTAGATTACATTAGCTGATAAAATTCAACTAATTTTTGAAAAGTGTAAAATTAAGCTATAGTAATTTCTTACTATTCTGGAAATTAACAAGTAAAATTAAACAAATTTTTAAAAGTGAAATTAAACTACAATAGATTCATTCTATTTGTTCTAAATAATAATAATAGGAAACCACTATAATATTAAAGTTTTCAAAATAGTCACATTTGACCCTTTTTGTCTTTAACTTCTTTTTCATATTAATGTAATCATTTATAAATGAACCGTAAAATATTGAAATAATTTCTTAAAAATCTTTTAAGTTTATATTTTACAAAAAACATTTTGTATATTTTAAAATTGTATGCAACCAAATAGTTTGCATTATTTTCCATATAGTATGATATTATTTTAATAGTTAAATTATATTATGTTAATTTAATTAAATGGTGTAAAGCTTATAGAAAAGTGCTCATTTCTTATTTTAAAAAATAATTCAATGCTTAAATTTACATGCAAAAGATTCAATACTTTATATGCATGCAGGCCAGTAACATGCATTGGCATCTACTATAGACCCAAAAAGTATAACAAAAGTTTGTTTCAATTCAGAAAATGTTCTGTAATCATAATCTTTTAATTATAGTTTAGGAAATGATCATTTATAAAAGTCCAGTGTATCAACTTTTTGTTTTTAAATGTTTAACATCTTTCTGCCACAGTCGACCAGGTAATTGAGACTCTATTGTAATTATATTATTAATTTGTTTTATTATGATTCTTTTTGTATTTTATATAATTTACTACTTTTCTATTTACTATTGAAATATTTTTAACATCAGAAATGAAATTCAGAAGACTTAAAAAGTAAATCTTCTTTATAACTTGTTAGATAAACAACTTGTCATGCCTATTTATCTTTTTCTATTCAATATTTCCCATGCATTTCAATTTTTTTAAAGGTTTATTTGTTTGAAAAAAAGTTTAATTTATTTTTAAGTTTGATTATGTTTCATAAATAAATGATTTTCTAAATGGATTTTTAAAAATGTGATTAATTCTTTTCCTTTATAATATACATACTCGTCTGTTTTTATTGGCTTTATTCTTTGTATCTTTTTGAGTTGAAAGAACTACTTCAGAAGTAAGCAAATGCCCTGATATTGAAAATACAATGCAAAATTTGTATCATTTTATATAAATAACAAAAATGCATATAGTAAGCAAAAATTGAGATAATGCAAGAATACCAGTAATACATGCAAATTTTCTTTCTGTTTTCTTAAATCAAAATTATGTTTTTAGTTCATGTGACATTTCAGTGAGCATGCACAATTCTGAACATCAACATATCCTTACTCTTTCCCTTAATTTAATTTTTTAATCATTTTTTTCAGATAGAAGATAGAAAGCAAATTAATTTACTGACTAATTATTAAAATGTTCAAAATTAATATAAAATGACCAAAAAATTATACAAATAAGTGCCATTGTATTGTGAAATTTAAAAAGGTTATGATTAAAAATGAATAGCCTTAAAGTTTCTAGCTTTTTTTAAAAGCTGAATTAGTTCATATGTGAAAGAATTTTTGTGATGAAGAAACACTGCTGATGATTATCTATTATATTGATTTGTATTATCTCTTTCAATAATAACTTCTTTGAAATATTTCAATAAATTAAAATTCAGAATAATCATTGATTTTTAACTATACAATTTAAAAACTCTTGATATTTATTGTATTTTTTGAAAATTCAATTGCATAAATATGTTTAAAGTAAAAGAAAATCATCTTCCTAAAAACAAGATACTGAATTTGGTTAAACAGTTGGGATCAAAATATTTACCTCATTTTTCATTTTGTTCCTCATTGTTTTTCAGCAAAAAAAAAAAAAAAAAAAAAAAAATCAGCTCTCTTCTTGCAAGCTATAAACTATTCATTTTTTAAAAAAAATCTTTGTAGCTTCTAATCTTGAGGTAGTTTATTATGTAAGAAAATATTTAAATGAAATCTTAATTTTAGAATTACTTTCACAATTTATTTCTGTGGAAATTCCCAATGACAGTAAAATTATGTGAATTGTGATTGTACTTAAACAGTATATTTTTACTGTCTTTACATTGGAAGAGGAAATATACTTTTAATTCTGTAAGCAGTTTAATTGTATGCATTTCCAATTCTGTATTATGCTGCATCTTTAATTCCATTTTTTTTTCTTTCCTAAAAATGAAACTTCCTTTCTAATTTATTGTATTCTTACTCTTAAAATTGTTTGTATCTTGCATTGGATTTGAATAATATATATCTGTCACATATTATTTATTATACATTTAATATGATTTGTTGAATTAAAAAAGTAATTTATTTAACTTTCTGTACATTCCATTCATTTATGTTTATGCATAAAGATTTTATACTTTTACATTCATTACTTTTATTATTTTTTAGTTTTAAATAAATATATTGTTTTTTGATTATTTGTTATTTTTGGGTAAATAAGTATTATAAGCAAAAGTTGAAATTTTAGTTTGTGGATGACCTATTGTTTTCAGTTATGTTTCATGTTATCATTAAACTTGGGAGATAAAATTTCTAAAAACTTTTTATCAAATTTATGTATTGATTCAGAAAATATGTTAATAATGATCTGTTTTAGTTAATGAAAATCCACAAAATAATTTAATAATATTTTTCCTATTATTAGCTCACACTCTCCTATTTATACATATCTTGATCAAATTTTCAATTGTTAATAAAATCGTTCTATTCATCCCCTCAAGTTTAAGTAAATTTTTAAAAACCTGTAATGGATGACATTTGATGTTAATACAGTTTTTTCAAATATTAATTTTTCATTAACTAATTAAAAACTAACTTTCTTGCCAAAAATATTCATTTCCCATCTGCCGAATAAGTAACAAATTCAGTTTGTTTTCCCCTCACACTAATGAGGTTAGACTTAACATGTTTTGGGCTGATTATTTCAAATGTTCTGTTATTTTCTTAACGTTTGGTGTATTTAAAATTAAATATTGTTAATTGATTTTTTTGGATTCATTTTGAATTAAAATAAAGAAAATTAAATTTTTCTAATCTGTATTGCATTGCCTCAACTGGCATAGAAAATTTATGTATTGGCGTTACTTCAGTGTTAAAAATTCAGTCAAATCAATTGTCAATATTTATTGTAACTATTTAATAAAATATAACTAAACTAAATAAAAAAAATTGTTGATATAAGTAGGAATTGGCTTAATTTTTTTTATATTACTTGTTTTTTTAATTATCTTTGCAATTAATAAATTAAGCTAAAAATGTATTTAAAATTCTCATATTTGTTTGCTATTAATGTGATTATATGTATTAATACAGATTTTGTATCATTTTTATACTTGAAATAAATTTTAAATTTTCTGTGAAGTAAAAAAAAAACATTTACTAATTCCTTAAAATGTTTACAAATGTAACTTAAAAGTAATTTTTTTCTTTCTATTTTCTTCATATTTTGCATCTCCATTATATTTCTAAGCTTTCTTTTTAATGTGTTAATTTCATTTTTAAATAATCAAGGGTGATTACAATTAATGCTGCTTACGTCACAATTGTTGTAATATTATCTTTACACTCTATTTACTGATAGATTTTAAAGATATTAAGAGTAAAATTTATACCTAATGCATAAACCATTTTTTAATAAACTCCGTCCTTTTGAAAATCATGCGGGAAAAGTGAGAATGATGTAAAGTTACTTCAGATGGTTGCACAAAGTTAAGAAATACATAATAATCTTATAACATACTTCAGAAAATGTTTATTATATTGTTATGAATTATATTTTTAAGTTTTTGCATATTACTCATAGTTTTACTTGAAAAAAAATCTTTTGAATGTGCACATGTTAAAATTATGATTTTCAAATCTCATTTGTAACATTTTGTTACAGTTATAATTATTAATATAAAAGAACTCACTTATTAAATTATTTTTCTTAAAAATTTAATAATTATAAAGTTATTGCAATTGGCCTGAAATTTTTACAAGAAAATAAATATTCAGTACAACCCAATTATCTGCCCCCCCATCTTCTATGACAATAAAAAGTTTATTATGCTTCCAATGCATGGATTTATATCTTTTTTTATAATACATAAATATTTGAGTACATCCGTTGTGCATAAACATTCAATAATAAAAGAAAGTGCATTAGTTAAAAATTTCTTCTATTTAACTTATAAGAAACATTATTACAAAAATGCAAATAAAAGTATGCTACTCTTAATTAAGTTTCTGTTATCTGGTAAGGCATTGTACTTTAAAAATTAAATTAATAACTCTCTTTACATATTTATATACTTGTTTTTTATTAATAACAGTTGAAATTAAAATCTCATTGTGCAAGAATATGCTTTGGACTGACTCTTCAAAAAAGTAGTAACTATTATAAGTTATTAAAATGTGCAAAAAGAAATATAGGCAATTGGTGAATAAATATAAATTTGATGTGATGACAATTAACTTGCATCTTCAATTCTGTGTTTAAAATTGTAAAAAAAATCCATGCTAAGATGTATGCATCTAAAATTATCTATGAAATAAGAAATATCTGAAAAATATTTTTCTATGTATTTTCTCTATGCTATGTATTGAGTTGTATACAATGAGGAATCATGTACATGCTATATAAAAATTTACATAACATTTGTATTTGAGTGCAGCTATTGTCTTGTTTAAAATATCTCATTATGCTAAGCAATTAATTTTACTCAAATATCATGCAGTTTAGAGAATTTTTAAAGTGATAATACTGTTGTGTTAATAATTATTTCATACTTTATCATAACAAATTTTAAATATTCATAAAGTATGAAAATGAACATCTATTTGCTTCATTTTTGTTAAATAAAGCGGTCATAAAATTTCTCAAAATGTAAAGTTCAACTAGATTATTTGATGTTGTTTAGAAAGGTCATTATTATGCATACATATTTGTGTAAGTTTTTAATACATGGCTATTAATGTGAACTTAGAATTTTTGCAGGAAATAGTTCTGTAAACTTATTTTAGTACTCTGAGAAATCTTCACTTTGACTTACCTGTAAGGTTATTGTTTATCTTTCAATACACCTTTATTTTTGTATTAGAACTACTTTTATAATTACTTTACACCTTTGGAATAAGTGTTCTTATTGTAGAGTATAAATGAGCCAGATGATGAATTTTTAATTTTGGTAGTTTGTTTCTATTTTCACTGTTGTCTGAATAGAAATGCGATTTTCCTGCAGTTATTTGTAAAAAGAAATGTACTTTTTGAATGTTTTTTGTATAAAACGCTTTAAAAATCATGAACTTTCTTTGTAAATAACTTAATAAAATTGAAACAAATATGTGCCTGCTTCTCTCAAAACCTAAGCAAATGTTTTTTTTAAAAAAAATCTGAATTGTCTGAAAGTTTTAATTTATTCCTAGTACTTTGATTTTGAGATTTTAGTTATAATTATTTCAGTAGCTAATTCTAGTTTCATTAACCCTCATAAAATGCTGTACTAGTTCTTTCTTGTCAGTTTTATTGTAGATCATAAACCAAGCAAAACTTAACACTTATTTTTTTGTAATTTTACATTTGTCAATAATATAAACAATTTCAAAAATTGATTAAACTTGTGTCATCTAAATATTTATTACAAAAACATTTATTTGCATCAAAATTATAATAAAAATCATTACATTATTGAATCTATTTACAACTCAAATCTATAAATTTAATTTATTTTTGAAGAATAGTAAAGCCACTTCATGAAGAAACTTTTATATAGTAGTATAAAGAATTATCCAGAAAGTTTCCAATGGCAACTTCAAAAGCGTCATTAAAATTTTTTAAAGAATTGTTTATTTAGGGTTATGAAAGCAATATTTACGAAAGGTATAAATTGCTGTTTAGACTTTATGATTATATATATATTCTTAAAATACAATTATTAAATCCTTTAATTATTGTTTTCATTACTCAACATCACAAAATGAATTTCAATACGATAAAAACTTTTTGCACCCTGTAAACATTCTCATTTCATTATTGGTATCCTTTATTTTTTTAAAATGTATACTCATTCCATATATATATATATATATATATATATATATATGAAAGGAACAATAATTTGAGAGAATGTGAGATAAGAGGAAATGAGAAAAAGATCTTAAAAAAATATTTAAGTTACAATACAAAAATTTATCTAACTTCAGACCAATAAAATAAAAAGTAACTGAATAAATTTTAAATTTCTGAAATATTTCATATGAAAGGTTTCATGAAAAAATTTCATTTTTTAAAAATGAAAATGTATAAAGAGAGATGCAAAGAAATAAATGCAATAATTTCACAGGATGAAAAAATTATGTCATAATTGCATTTTAAAGACACAATTGTATCTCAATATACTTTTTAAGATATTTCTTCAACTTGAAGATATATACAAATCCTTTGAAATGAGAATAACATTGAAATAGGTAGGACAAACACCGGTTTCACGAAATTTTCAAATGCTGCAAAATCTTGAAACGAAATGATCATATGATATAGATATATTATCATAATGATACAAGATGATTCACAGGTTGAAAAATAATAGTCCAAAGAAAAGTTCAGTAATAAGGCACTGATTTTTTTTTATATAAAAATCAAATTTGTATGAAAAAGCGTGTTGCATGTACAATTCACAATTCATTTTAAAGATAATGACAACATAATACTATTAGAATATTACAAATATTTAACCCAAACATGCCTTTTTCACAATTTTATTGATCTTCACACCATTCATAATTTTTGAAACATATGCTAAATTATATGTCTGGGCAAGAAATTTGACTACATCTAATTGGCTTTCCGTGTAAGTTGGTTGGAAATGTAATTCTGGTTCATCTGATTCAATAAATTTATTGATCTCTTTATCAATAATATCTACAAACTCTGGAGGTTCTTCAAATTGGAAGGGCTTTTCACTTTCTTCTTCAGATCCTAACATTCGTCTGCAAAACATCTTTTCCCAATCGAGATGTGCCTTGCGCTTTTTCTCCAGTTCTTTGATTGCCATATTTATACAATTTTCATAGGGTTTGTATTTTTTCGCTTCACAGAAATAATGCTCAGCTCTTTCATAACTACCTATCAAATATAATCCTTTGCCCATTCTATATAAACCTTTTGGGTTACTGGGGTCAATTTTTAGAGCCAAATCTGCATAAATTATAGCTTTTTTTGGATTCTGTATGTTCAAATAACATTGGGCAAGATTTAAATATAACTTTAGCAAATATCCCTTACGTTGCTCATCCTCTTCTTCATTAGCTACCGAGACTTCTTCAAGTAATGTTACTATGCGTCGATAACGAGCAATAGCTGGTTTGAACATTTTTTTATGAAACAATTCATTTGCCAACTTATTATCACATTGATAAACACCAACAATTTTTTCAAAGGAAGCTTTTTTCTGGTCTTCAGGTTCCATTTCTTCAAATTCTACTGCATCCTTACCAGGCGTAAATTTCAATACTTGCACTTCATACAAAATTTCAGCATTTGGAGGAATTCGAGGTGGACATCCCATAGGCCCAAAAGCATATTCTGGGCTGATTAGTATTCTACATAGTTCATCTGTTTTCATAGTTTGAATACCAATTTCTAATCCAGGGAGCAGTCTTCCATCACCAAACCTTATGATGAAATGAATAAGATATTAAAAATGAATAAAAAGTATTTTTTATGATGATCTAGATCATGCTCATTGCAAGAGGGCAAATGCAAATATAAGTAACTAGCAGTACCCGCAAAGAGTTGCCTGTGCTATAGCATTCAAGAGGAAAATTTAGCTTTAAACTTAATGCCGGGTTAAACATAAGTCTTGATGGAAACAATAATATGTGGCTGCATTGTATTTCTTTCTTACTGCACATGCATTTGTTGATTTTTACTCTTTTTTTTTCCTTGGAAAAATTTAATTACCTATCATTGATTAATTCTGAAATTTTTTGCTCTTTGTTTTTTCTGATATGAGGGTGTGTTTTTTCATTTTAAAAACCATCTTTTTTTCTTTAATTTTCCAAATTGAACTATGTTGATCAAAGCTTTATTTAGATCAACTTTTTTATTTTTATTTTATCATGTTTTTGGGGCAATTCCAGCACTTTAATACAATGCAGAGTGAAAAAAAATTCAGAGGAACCAAAACTGCAATATTTAGCCATAAATGGAATACGTGAATCTATCTTATGAAATTGTGGCAAACATATATTGATCCCTTTTTTGCATATGTGCTGCTTACCGTCCAAGTTGCGTAAACCCTGCATAAGTATAGCCACCAGACGATATGACAAGAGAATGTCAAGCAACATTAAACAAACAAAATATATATGCAGAAATCATGCAAAATATTTTTTAAAAAAATTTTATAGCATATATTTAGAAACACTTAGACTGTTAAAAAAGAAATGTCCATAGACAAAACAATTTATTAAAAATATACAGTAGAAAAGCCGTTTTAAAATTTAAAAATATACAAATAAATCGTTGTACCCATCATTCTTCTCTTGTTTATCAATTCTGTATAATCTGATTTAAAAATAAAATTTAATTTTCTTCATATTTCTTTGTAAATTATATTGGATGTTTTGTCTCTTGGTCCAAGACAAAAAGATTTAGTTTGGATGTAACTCAAGAAAGTGCCACATAAAGTGGTCTAGGTTTAACTTTGACATACAGTCCTTTGGCACCTTGCAAGGTTGACAATTTTTCGGTGGTACTTTGTTTGGTGTTAGCATTGTGACACTATTATTATTATTATTATTTTACTACTGTTTGTTTACTGTGTTGCTATACATATTCTTTCAAATTTTAATTATTTTTGCCAAACTTATCTTTCATACATTTCATTTTACAACATTTATTGATTTTTTCTATAATTCCATTAATATGTTGCAGCATTCATGAGAACCTTATAATTGGAAAGCAACTGCTGCATGTTCTGCCACATTCGACTATTTTACTTTAATTTGGTGATAAACTATTTTTTAGGGGGGGGGGGGGGGAGGGGCAAAAATGATTGCATATCTAAGTTTTTTTCTTCAGGAAGTACTCTTAACTGGTTCTAGTGCAGAAGAATTAGTTTCAATATAAAAGATTTCTCTGATTCAAATATATCTACCATTTTCCTTCTCACATGTTCAGTTCCCAGTTAAGACTCGGTTTCGCCATAGCAATAAAGCTTAAGGATAAACGTTTCACACTGCTGAAATCGACTAAAGTGAAGAATATATTTCTCATGTCCTATGAAACAGCTTTAATATAAAATCATTTTCACACACAAAAAACAGTTTGTAATGCAACTCTAAAAAAATTGCCGCCAAAAAATTCCAACCTCGCAAGACACTAATATGCCTGCCTATCAAAATTTAGTTAATTGTATGCAAACTTTTAAAATTAATATGTGTCGAGGAAGACCAAATGGATTATGAGAATTTAAGAAATACAGTTACATAATTAATCCACATAAGAGTCGTAATTCAGGGTGGAGGATTAATATATCAGGAAAGTTTGTCAATTCATTTCTCTTCTGTCTCAGATTTAGATGTCTTTCTCTGTCAGCAGACAGGCAATTACATCACTCCTCATGAGATTAATTGTGCAATTTAAAAAGGGACAGGTACTTAGCTTAGAATTCTCTCCTTTAACTAAGTGTGGACGTACTTTCTCTGATATTCACAAACCAGGCATTTTTTCTTCTTCCACCTTTTTATTATCACGAAAAAAACGAACCATTTCGCCATTTAATCTGCTCCGACCAAAGCAGGATCCCCCCCTTTTTAGGGGGTGGGAAAGGGTAATAAGTTTTGAAAATCAGACAAAATAAAATGTATCGCATTTGAATAAAACAGCTCTTGCTATTTGAAATTGCAAGCACAATTTGAAGTTTTCACAAATGCACAAATAAGTGTTTTATTCATGTGCAAATCGTAGTAGTTATATAATTAAAACTGCAATTATAAAACTCCTCTTATTAAATTTTGATATGATTTCTAAATACTAAAACCTCCTCCAACAATTGTTTTGCAAAATGGTACAAATATCTCTCAAATAAATATTCCTTGAGTTTTTCGTGTTCAAACATACAGATGCTTTCAGGTGACTTCATCTTATATTATGTATAGATAAGGAATACTTGTAAAACAAATAAGAAGCAGAATTCGTAAAAAAATACATTACATAAATAAAACAGATTTTTTTTTTTAAATGATAGAAATGAAACCCAGAAATCAATTTTCTTCTATACTTATTACCTCAAATGACTAGATGGTTTGCAGAGAATACTGTATCATATTTGCTTTCAGAAGAATTATTTAAATATGGTTTCATGTCCACAAATTTGTCAATTTGTATGATAATAAAGCTGTGTCATTTTAATTATCTATTGTAGTGTAAATAAACACCTCGAATAAGAGACCAATCTCACAACACAAATATCTAGTTCACATAAATTCTAATTTTCAAAATAGTGTAACTTCACTTTTTTATTTTTCTTGTAAACTACACAGATATTAAACACAATCTTTCTTTTCCAGTTTTCAACAATGGAAGAAAATTATGCAATTAAATATCTGATGAAACATTGAAAATTGTTTGAATTTCAGGGTAGCAATGAAATATATCATTGGAAATTAGACAAAAAAAAACATTCAGGAAATGTTTTGCACAGCTATTTAATTTGTATTATAAAAAAGCCAATTTTCTAATTTTAGAAATGGCTTAAAATTCTTTTTGTGCAATAATATTTTTGGATTTATCGTAGAGAAATGCTAATGGTTCACCTTTATTTTTAACTAAAATTTCAAAACAAATATACACTTATTCAGTCATGCTTTCGTGAAACAAAGGCATGACTAAGGGAGCAGGAATTGACACCTTGACTCTAAGAAAAAAGAATTGAGAAGTGAAATGAATTGAAAAATGATTGTTTAGATTGGTTCTTGTAGCATTGGTAACAAAATGTAATGGTTAATTCAGCATTGATAATATTTTTGTAAATAAGTTTTTTCCGCCTTCTTCACTTTAAAAGCAGTTAATAAATGTTAGATAGTCATTCAAAAAGCTCAAAAGTTTATTTTCAGTTAAAGAACTGAGTTTTAATAAATGTAACATGGCCTCTACCACAGAATTGCCAAGTAGAAACTTGACGGAATGATTAAAAAGACAAGTAATAGTTTTTTGATGATAAATTGTTTACTATATGAATCTTATTGTTTTTTTTGAAGGGCCTCTTTTGTGATAATGGCAGCCATGAACCTAAAGATTGCCATTTTGCTGGAAACATAAATTTAGATAGGGGGGGAGGGAGGAAACCGAGGCTATGTCTTAAGATGTTTACTTGCTGGTCTCATGTCCAATAGGTGTAAGATCCGAGTGAACAACAATAACCGTGGAAAATACATCCCACGATGATGTGGCCCAATGCAAAAACTGATGGATCTCTCAGCTATTAAGAAGTCAATGGCATTAAGAATGTTGAACATTTCAACACACTACAAAATCCTACATGTTCACCAAGTGTTTTCCTTCCAACACTTGTTCTTCTACAAGCTGAAAATGAAGATTTTGAAGTAAGTGCCCTTTATAGACACAGGAAGTCAAAAATCATGCATAACAAAAGAGGCTGCTGCAAAGGAAACAACTCTTGTTTGGTGGACATGAAGATCGACATACGCATTTGGAGTACTGAATTTTTGTAAGCAACACTAGAAAGAAATATTTTACCTTCAATATACTAGATCAATTAAAGATTTGTTCTGAGATCTGCCAGATGCCAAAGGGATTCTTGTCTACAGAACTAGAAGATAATGGCATAGACTTGGCAGATAAAGATAGTTTTCCACTTTGTTTTTCTCCTACTGCCCATTTGCACACTGAAGTGAAAAAAAAAAAAAAAACTAGTACAGGCATGCAAACAAAGAGATCTCTGGGTAGCAATGAAATGGGGATTTTACCATACGACTATTTCACGAGTGTACTGTGAATGTTGGGAATCCTGTAAAACATCAAATATCTGACAAAATTGCTGCCAAACAAAGATCTTGCAAGAACAGGCCCAATGACGACTGGGGATAATCATTAAACGCGACAGAAGTGCAACCCTTCCGCAAACTGCTGCAGATTTCAATGAAGGGTCATCAATAAATGACAGAGGGCAAACCATTCAATGTAACATCATCAATAAATGACAGAGGGCAAACCATTCAATGTAACATAATCAATATGGGCTTTTGAAGCCAAAGGCCAATGTGTACCTTGATGATTGCAAGATACAGAGCTTTACGCTTTGTATGGGCCTATCATTGGACTATTAATGATTGGAAATACACTGCCTGGTGTGATGCCTTGTTTCAAATTGTATCAAATGCATGATTAACAGGGGACTGTTCAAGCTGGTGGAGGCTTTGTGGTGGTGTGGGGCATGTGCAGTTGGAGTGATATGTGACCCCTGTTGCATCTAGATATGAATCTGAAAGATGACTTGTACGTAAGCCTCCTGTCTGATCACTTGCATCTATTCATGTCCATTACGCATTCCGACAGACTTAGGGAATTCCAGCAGGACAATGTGACACCCCACACTCCCAGAATTGCAACAGAGTAGCTCAAGGAACATTCTTCTGACTTTTAATACTTCTACTTGCCATCTAAATTCCCAGACATGAACATTGAGCATATCTGAGATTTCTTGCAATGTGCTGTTCAAAAAAGATCACCACCCCCTTATAATTTCACAGATTTATGGACAGTCTTGTAGGATTCATGGTATCAGATACCTCAGGCACTACTTCAGGCTTTAGTTGAGTCTATGCCACCTTATTTTGTGGTTTTTATACAAGATCTCGAGGACCGTACACAATATTAAGCATATATAAGTTTTTTTTGGCTCATCAGTGCATGTGGAAACAGCAGGAAAATTAATTACAAAGACATTCCTCAACTTCATTAGTGGACTAACAGATATAGAAACATTGCTTGGCTAGATAATATTGGGAAAATCACCAAGTAGCTCTGACTCTAATAATACTATGATGGTGATAGAATTACTAGTGAACGAATGTTCTGTAAGCGATTTGTGGAAGTTAGAAGCCATAAGAATTTCTGACCCTGCCGAGTCAGGGGGAGGGGGGAACTACAATTTTTCAAGATATAATGGAATATTTTTGAAGAACTCTGATGATCAACAAAGAGGGTAGTCATGAAGTTAACTCACCCAAATTTTAGAATTTTCCCAGCTTCCTGACAATTGGCAAATAGCTGAGAAATACCTTCATTCCGGGTTTTTTTAAAAAACTAGTGTAATTTGACAAAATGAAAGTGTATACAGATGTCTTTGATAAATATATTTCTGAAGGTATCATTAAAGAAGTAAAAAACAGGTAGGGGTAAATGCTCATAATCACCTCCACAGACCGTGTTTAAAGAAAATAGCATTACTACTAATGTGAGGCCTGTTTTTTTAATGCTTCATCTCAACAAATGCATGCCTAGAGAGTGTGCTACTATGATCAAACTTGTCCCTTCTTTACTGGACCACTTCCACACATTTCCTATTGCAGTAACATCAGACATTATAAAGGCCTTTCTTCAGTTCGGGATCACAGAAAAGACAAAGAATATCTGAGATTTTTATGAAGAGCCGAAGAGGGAAAAATGAAGATCTACAGACATCATAAGGCAGTTTTTAGCGTCAACTGCAGTCCATTCCTTTTAGAAGCTACTTTGGATTACCATCTAGAAAAGTCCCCAGAAGTGTGTGCAGATACTGAACAAATGAGTGTTACAAAAACTTAAGTGTTATAAAACTAAAAACAAATTTTACTGCTTACATGAGTTGAAAAACTCTTTAGTTGATTATTAATAATGCACTTATCACTAAATCAGTCCTAATTCATTTATAATTGAATGAAAAGGAATGCTAATTGTGATTAAAATCACAATTTTAGTAAGAGTCAATTTATATTCCATTTAAAATGAAAGTAAAACAATCCTTTTCTAACATCAGGAGGAAAAAAAAACATGAACTTACAGAAACTTGAAAGGTTTATCTCTAAGACGAGTAGAATCAAAAGTTTCCTTCCTTCCTTCCAGGAAAGCATCATAATGAATATATACTATGGATTTGTCAGGAATTGGACCACCAACACCTTGTTTCAGAACCTTGAAAAAAGATGTACATACTTTCATAATTTTCACACAAACACACAGAAAGAGAAAAAAACCTTCATAAATTCAGTGAATCAGGCTGGTTACATACTTAGCAGATTTTTCTGATCATTGCTGTCATAACAACAGTAATATATTGAATTATATTAGTGCTTACACATTTGGTGGAAAAATAAAGGCACAACCACTTTGTCCTGAGCTGATGCTGTGTAAATGGTGCTTTGATTGTCACAGTCCATGTACTGACGCATATAATCAAATATAATCTTGCACACACAGCATTTTTTAAATGTTAGTTATTTTTACAGTGAATTTTATCATACTGAGGATTTTTAAACACAAACATAGCAGTTTACATGAAAGTTGTATAGAAATTTTCAATAATTGATTTATTGGAAGAAAAAGATAGACACAACTTACGGAAAATTCTTTCTCATATTACTTACAAGAAAAAAGAAATTCGTATAAAAATCTAATTATGAGAGCCTAGAAATGGAAGTAGTAACACTCTCTAGTTCCAGAAAATTTTATTTACATTGCACTATTGATTCTGGATTTGATTATCAATTCATTTTTATTTCTAAACTAGCTATCATAAACAGTCTTTTTTTTTTTTTTTAAATATGAGCATTATTGGAAAATCAGTAAAAATATTAGGGTTTTTTTTTCAAAAAGTTTTATTATTCTTTTTACCTTATTTTTAATAAATCAAAAATATTTCATAAGTAAATTAAAATAATGCATTTTTTTGCTTCAAATAAGAAAATGAAATTTTTTAGTTATCTATAGCTAATAACATGATGATCAAAATATTTCTTATATTATAGATGTATGTTGGAAAACCATGTCGGCATTGAAACTAAATATTTACATAGAATGTTTTTCATATTGTTTGCTTTAAAGCCTCATGAAATACTCTTTCATTGAATATTTTCCAATCTTATGATTGACATTGTATAATCAATCATGATACTCCTGAAGTAATTTGAAGTATAATGCAGGCTTTAATAATATTGAGTATAAATTGTGGCAGAACATTAAAAGGTAGATGGAATTTGCAAAGATACCAAAAGCGCACTGAATACTACAAACTGGTAGTTGAAGATACATTTTTTGACTACCAAATGCATTCTAGCAAATGGCTTGAAAACATTTTTATGCAGCCTAAATGCTAAATAACTAAGTGAAAAAGGATGGAACTTTTGGACTTTCTGTTTTTCCACACACACACAAACCACCAGTATCTATTGTCGGCAATGTCCATTAGTACAATTAAATGCTAATATTAATTATATAAATAATATATATTAATATGAATTGTAGATTAATTTCTAATTGTATGTTTATGTATATAAAACATATCTAAGATTCTGTGCAGATTTGTATTTTTTTATGCAGTTGCATCAATAAACAGTTACCTTTAAAACTTTATAACAATATAAGAAAATAACTAAGAAAAACATTTATTTTACTAAATGTAATTTAATACTCAAAAAGGTTTTAAAAGTTAGTTCTTATGGATTTCAAATGTTATTGACAGTTTTCTACAGGCTGAATGGAATTAATCATTTTAGCATTATTGTGCAGATATTTTTCAGCCACCCATGTAATCCACTAAAAGAAGTTTTTGACATTCTAAAGTAATTGAATAATTTCAAAGCCAATTTCCTTTGCCTCAAATTTTTAAATAACATATAAAAAGCTCTTTACTCCTCTTTTTTCCATTAACTGAATAAATACAAATAAGTTTTTTCCTTTCCCATTCAATGAAAAAATAAGAAAGATAGAATCAACATTCTATTCACTTTAAATTACATTTAAACAGTAAATAGTTTAAATAATACAGATAAAATAAATTTGTTTTTTGATGAAATTACACCAACTCTTATGACAAATGGAAATTTTTCTGCTTGTTCATATAAACCATCTCTGAGAGTGGTAACAATAAAATATCTACAGCAAGAAAAAAAGATGTTTATATAACCAACCTCAGAGTGAAACTATATTCTAGGACAGTTTTAAATTAATTAATTAATTCAATTTAGACAAAGAAAAAAAGAGAGCTAACAATAGCATGATTCTAAAAAGTGAATATAAACAAAGAGATTATAAACATCAAAACTCTTTCAACATAAACAAAGCATCTCTATAAATAAAATAAATTTTGAGCAGGGATAAGAAAACTATACCTCTTTTAAAATTAAACCATCCTCAGTAATAGGTGTCATTTTGGTTTTTAAATGACTGAAAGGAACATTAACACCAGTAACAAATCTTGGTTTCACAGAATCATCATACTCAGCTAAAAGTTCACAGTCTTTATCAAATGTAACATCATCAAAATTATCATCAGAAGAATAATTATCCACACCATCAACTTCAAATTCTACACCTTTTTCCAAATCCCTGTAAATTAAAATAGGATAATGTTATCATTAAATACAAGAAATAATTACTACATTAATTAAATGAGCTATATTTAATTCTTTTAATCCCAGAATTTTAGTTCCAAGCTAGTTAATACAATTCATAGTTTTCATGTGAGAACATGTTTTGGTTAGAAGGTTTTGGTGTCTTCGAAATTTGAAGGCAAGACATATTTGTTTTTTCATTGATAGATAGCGAGTTACCTGACCCATGACATTTGAGGTTTGTTTTACCATTAGTGTTTGAAATATTAAATAAAATTTAAAATCGCTTTTTCTGGTTATTTCTATGAAATGATGTCATCTTCCAGTTTGTTTATGATTTATTACTTTAAAATAAATTAATCTCGTTCTCAGAAAATCATCGTGTTTTTTAAAAAAAATTCTCTTTCAGTTTTAAACATGATTTTGTAAAACACAACTTATTCTTGAATGATATTATAAGCATGTTCTTATTAATTGTATTTCTCAAAATACCGTTAATATTAGAATATAATTTAACAATAAATCTGCATTACATTCATTAGATTTTACCACATAAGTGAACTTTTTGTCGAAATTACTTTTTAAAAATCTTTTATCTTAAAATTGGTCAAGCCCCAAAACTTTGTTTGCCAGCTAAAAAAATTGAAAATGAAAATTTATAAAAATTATCTTAAGAGAGAAAGGTTTCATATTTTTTTAAAAGTTCTTCATGACTTAAATTAATTAAGACAATCACTTAAAAATAATAATGTTCTCACACAATAGCTTGTAGTAGTAGATTTTTGCAGTAGTAGATTTCATTTCATTTTATTTTTTCTTCTTTTTTTGATGAAGGATTCAATAGTAGGATTATTGATGAAGGATTCAATAATAGTTTATTAGAGTGAACCTAATAAACTCCTCCACTACATGAACATTACTTCAAAATAATATAAAGGCTTAATAATTCTTCAAAATTTATGGTACTTTTTGGTTAGCCAGGTGCAAGTGAAAAATTTCCAAATAATGTAGAATCCAGCCAAATTTCTTTGGCAATTTCTCACTTGTGACCGGCTTATGGAAAAGTACCAAATTTATAAATGATTATGTGTCTGTGAAATAAAGATAAAAACATATTTATTTGAAATTTAGTTTTACATCACAGTTATTTAAACTTTGTATTTATAATATAAATTTTAAGGAAACTTACAGAAAGTTATGATTTAAAGTAAACAGCCAGTATAAACAGGTTAAATGATATTCAAGCCAAACATTATTAAAAGATAAACTTTACAATTAATATCAATTTAGAAGAAAAAATACATGACTCATCAAGAGAAAAATAGTTGATTCATAAGGATTTCTGATAATTTGACTTTAAAAGGCATAATTATAGAGCATTTTTTAAAAAATATATACATTCCAACATTATGCTGCTTTTATGATATAATTATAAGGGCTAATCCATGACAACAAGGACACAGATGCAAAAAAATAAAAGTGTTAAAGCATGGATGTTTAATTTATTTTTATAATCTAATATGTTGAAATATTATATTTTCATGGAAAAAATAAGTTGGCAACAATGTCTTCATTTCAAAATGGCCACCTTAGTGAAACCATGTGCTTCATGATTTTTTGTGTGGATGACATTCTTGTTTTTTGAACATTTCTACAATAATTACATAAGATTCAAATATTCTACTGTGATTATTATGTTTTTATATCTATTAGCTAAGTTAATAAGTCTTTTTTTGTAAAAAAAAAAGGAATAATTATAATCAAAACAGAAGTTAATTTAAGTCTCTTATGAAGGTAATGTGAGTCACAAAAACATAATTTTTTTTATAACTAAACAATAAATTGGCATTTTTATCTATAAGTTCATATTTTGCTTCTTCAATGTACATCCTTTCATTCTATAATTTCAAAATTATTTAAAAAAGTACACACGCACACGCACACACACACATATATACACACAATAGGCATTGGCAATGTTGTAATGCGAGTCACACCATTGTAATGCAACTTATTTATGTTTTAATTTCAAATAATGCAAATAGAAATCTTTATAAACTCATTTTATGTATTCATAAATATCACAGGATTGTTTTGCATTTGTTATACATTTAAAAATGGACTCTAAAGAGATTTGTAAGTCAATGACTGCTGCTGAACGTCAACGAAAAAGACAACAGAAGATGAAAGAGGAAGGAACTTATAAAATGTACAAAAAAAAAAAAAAAAAACATTCAGAAGAGGTAAGAAAGAGCAGAAAGAAGAAAAAAGAAACCTTACTTAAACTTCCAAAATCCACTCAAAATAAAATTCAAAAAGAGAAGACAGTAAGAGATTGGCAGTAAGAATGCATGTAGCAGCATTTAGAGCAAAGAAAAAAGAATTAATAAATAATGAAAAGAAATAAAGTACTCCAACCAAAATTAATTACTCAGCAAGTGCTCTTGGAAAGGCAACTGCTAGAGCTTGCCACAATTTGCCATCAAGTCCTAGAAGAAAAGAAGCTGTTATTCATAGATTATATTCTTTGGATGTCTGTAAAAAGGAAATTCCTCCCCAGATATGTGAACTTTCACCACAAGATACTAAACTCCATTCTTCATCTATTCTTCCAGAAAGTGTTGAACTTACAGTTAATTTTTATCAAGGAGATGACATCAGTCGCCAAGTTCCAGGTAGAAAAGACTCCATTACCCTAAGGCAGGAAGGTAAGAAGTCAAAAATTCAAGTTAGACATTTGTCTAATTCCATTACAGAAACTTTTAAACTGTTCCAAGAAGATAATCCAGATAAAATTGGGCTAAGTAAATTTGCAGATTTAAGACTGAAATACATGTTGCCTTGTAGTAAGTTGCCTCATAATGTATGCTTGGGTAATTAACAGGAGAATTTTATGCAAGCCTTTTCTCCTTTACACCAAGCTTATCCGGTTATTTTCCCAATCTATTCCAGTAAATTTCCAGAAACTATTATCTGTGAACTACCAAAAGAAAATTGTTGGTACAACACATGTGAAAAATGTAAAGATGGTTTAGGATTTAAAAACAAGTACATTGAAAATGCAGATATTGA
The DNA here is from genome assembly GCA_026289955.1 of Argiope argentata. Taxonomy (NCBI): domain Eukaryota; kingdom Metazoa; phylum Arthropoda; class Arachnida; order Araneae; family Araneidae; genus Argiope; species Argiope argentata. The sequence goes on along the minus strand of JAOUZG010001904.1, from coordinate 1,069,846 downwards.
CACACTCAAGTATGTAACATGGTATGAATGGAAAAATGACAATGAAGAGCATATTCAAAAAGTGAAAGAGGAAGGAAATCTTCAAGAGCTGATTTTGCATGTTTGTAAGCTTGCACCAACATTTTTGGAACATATTTACGTAAAAAGGCATCAGGCAAGGGAATACAGAAAATACCATGAACTTTTAACATCTAGATCAGAGAATTCTGATTCAGATCACAACACAGCATTAATTCAAGTTGACTTTTCAAAAACTATACATGCAAATACAATGACGAGATTCAGAGTGCTCATTGGCAACAGAAGCAAGTGAGTTTATTTATTGCTGCAATTTGACATTCTGTTATGTTTTACTCTTATGTATTAGCATCAGATAATACAACTCATGCAAAGGAAATTGTCATTGCTTACATTGACCATTTACTAGGAAATTTACCAAACATTTTTAAAGAAATTATTATTTGGTGGCATGAGCCAGCTTCACAATTCAAAAACCGCTATGCAGCTGCTGCTTTGTGTGAACTACAAATATATGTATAAAATTCAATCATTAAGTGGAACCTCTTTGCCACTTCACATGGCAAAGGGGCAGTAGAAGGTATTGGAGGTTCCGTCAAAAGACAATTTTGGGGAGCTGTGATCAGCCAAAAACATATGGTTGTTGATGCTACAAATTTTGTTGAAGCTGCAAATGCAACATCAAATGTCACAGTATCATTGGTTACATGTTCTGAGATAAATAATTGAAATAAAACCTTATGATTGGGGAAGTTATTCAAAATTGCTCAAGCTGCACCAAATATTTCTAAAATCCATCAACTCGTAGCAAGTAATGGAAAATTAACAGTAAATAAAAACTACCCAATTTCAAATCCTTTTTCTGAGGAAGTGACTCCAAATGTTGGTGACTGGTACTTGGTAGAGTACCCCCTCCCCCCAAAAAAACCTGTATCCAGGAGAGATAAAAACAACCAATTATATTGCAGAGGAATACCAAGAAGAAACAATGGAAGCAATAGGGAAATATTGGAAATGGCCTAATGAAAGGAAAGTAATATTTTACACCAAGGATAAACTGATAAAAAAGTTGGGACATCCAATTGTTATTAACTCTCGTGGACATTTCAAATTTGATTAAGATGATAATAATAATAATAAAATAAAAATTCCATGTATTAAAAAAAATTCAAAATTCTTGTATTTTTGCATTTGTATTCTTTCATTTTATGGCTCCAGATGCTATGTAAGCTTTGTAAATAATATTTAAAAGGTACATTGCATTTTTAACATTGTTATGTAATATGACTCACAAAATTCATGCAATGTGAGTCCCATTGATTTTATTAAATTGCAACTAAAATTGTTTTTCAATCTAAAATAAAATAGGTTGTAAAAATATTTCAACCTAACTATAAAGATTTCCATTAAAATTTAACTCTAAAATTAAAGAAGTTTGGAAGATTTTTTAATTTCAAAAAAGTACTAAAACTCTGTCATTTTCAATGTAATGCGAGTCATATAACTATTTTTATACACAATATTTGATAATATATAAATATTTTTCAAACTTATATGTCATATTAAACCTTATGAAAAATCAATTATGGAAACCATAAAACATAGTCAGTTTGTTTTAAAATAGAAGAGTTAAAGAGTATTTTCATTAAAAAAACTTATCCAATTGTAATGCAAGTCACACTGGATTAACTCATAATATTTTTAATATAACTGGCAAAAAATTCTGGCTTTATTATTGCAATTTAAAATATTCCAGTTTATTTCTAGTAAAACTATTTTACAACTAAGTAAGGAAGGAAGTCATAGTAGATTTGCTTACTTTTTAAACATATTACAATTAGATTCCAAACGGATGCATAAATACATCATTGTTATACAACAATAATAAAGATTTTATGAAAAATCTAATTTCACATCAGACAGCAACTTTCTTATATATTTGAAATATTTAAACAAATTAATCCAATGTTTTCTGTTTGCATTTAAATATTATCAGGCATTTCAAAATTAGTTTCTATCAGGCATTTCTATATTCTAATTCTTAAAGCAAAAAGCTCATAGTTTCCAATGCATTTTTATCTAATTTCTGATATGTATAAAATGTGACATTATCAATTGGGATGGAAGTGAATAAACTAGAAAGAATAGAGGCAAAATACTTATAATATTGGAGATAAATTTTAAAAAATCAAATATGCACACAAACCTGTTGTGTCTATATTAGTAATAAGGAAATAATAATGTAGTGATTGGAGGAGTATTGTGTAAAAGTTAGCAAGACATAGAAATAAAATGCTGGTGCACTTACAATACTTTTAAAAAGAAATAGAATCAGAGTAAAGGGGGAGAAAAATTTTCATAATTGCTAAACCATCTATTACTAATGAAAGAGGAAGAAAGAATGAAGGCGTTTGGCACCAAATTGTATCCCTAACTTAACTGAGTCTTGTTACATCACTAATCAGTGATAATTTTGCCACTGATTAGTTGATTTAATTATATACTTAAATTTAAACCAAATCAAAGTCTCTATAATAATATCCTTTCAATAACAAATTTTTATCTAAAATTTTAATGCACAAACTATTAAAAATACCTATGTTAAAATACATTCTTTTTAAAAAGTACTAGAGGTGCAGATTTTAATTTTTTAAAAGTGATTCTGTATAAAGTTTAAAGTACATCTTTTAAGCCTTTCATTTTCAAACAGAAAAAAAATCCAATATAATAGCATGATTGTATAGATTTTACATAAAAATACTTTATAATTATCTATATTACTACATAAATACAACATTATATCAATAGTATTTGCTGAAATGACACAAATGAAACAAAAAAGGTTGTAAAGCATAAAATAATGAAATATTCCAAATATAAACACACTGAAGTAAATAAACATGATTAATAGCATAATTAAATGAATAATATTATACAAAAAAGTCAGCAATATTAAAAATATTGTAAAATTATTACAGGAAAAAACCTTCCAAAACTAATCACTCTCAAAAATGATAAAATCCGATTCTGAAAATATCGTGATTGCATTTATTATAATATCGTGCAAATGAAATTATATAACATTAATTCCAATGAAAAATAAAATTTACACACACATTGCTTAAAATCTAATTGAAAATTTCTTTGACTTATGAGAGATCGACAAAAAAATGTCCCTTTTATCGCAAAAATGCTTTATTAACAACTAAAAATAACAAAATTTATCTAAGTATGACGATTTCTAAAAAGACAAATGGGCAATATTTTATTTTTGACCGGTGAAAGACAATTAAAAAAAATACAGTGTATATGCCCAAAAAGATCACAATTTCGAGTGATCATTATAAATAAAATTATTTCATTTTTATATTACATGAAAAACTTTTTAAAAATCTAATAAATTTTTAATTAATAAGAAAAGAGAGTTAATCAAGTTTCTAACAGTATCTACTTACTGAACTGATATTTCCTTTTTAAGAAAAAGTCGCGACATTTTGAACTATCAAAGTTAACAAAAAAAAAGTAATGTTACTTTCAGAATAAACAAGTTAGTGAGAAATAAAGGAATAAGAATTCTAATTAAAATTAAAATTGAAATTAAGATACACTATCCAATCATGATTTCGCATATGCCAGTTTCATATTCATTAAAATGAAAATCATTGTCGAACGATTCAAAACGAGTCCTCAGATCCGGATCACGCTGAAGTGAAGAATATGAGCGAATCCGGACGATAAAGAAAAAAAATGGCCAATAATAATATTTGTAATAAATATACAAAAAAGATTTGTAATTTAATAAATATTTCATTAAGCATTTAAGTATGTTATTGATTATTTTTTGTAAGTTGTAGTTGTCACGTTTTAAATTATGTACCCCAAGATCCTTATAATTTTGACTAACTATTTTCATTTTAAACACCAACAAGAAGAAACAAAAGCCATTTTATTATTTTATTCACTTTGATATTCCTCATTCATATGCAGTAATTTTTTACAAAGAATGAGTTAAAAAAATTGAATGAAAGCATACCTTCAAACGCATTCTTTCAGACGTATTTGATGAATTTGTGATTTATGCGCTGCTTTGAATTCTAGATGGACAACACGAAAATGTTATGTTCCAAATTTTAATTATTTTTGCAGAATCATTCAGAAATCCACAATATAGCTTCAAGAAGCATTAAAACTATGCTAACAACATTATTTATAAAAAATTAAAATGGAAGAAAAAGCAAAAAAAAAAAAAAAAAAAGATATTGAATATGAGCCGACCCTTTTTTCCCGATTATAGCATTTGAATGTAATCCTTATGCCATAATGTCGTTCATATTCTGGTCAAGCGTAAATTGATCTTCAGAATGTTGGAATCCCTTTTCCAGATTTATGGAGGTCTTGAGTGATATTAATATTTTCATAGATTTATGAAGGTGGACGATTTCGATTTCTTGCTGGATTTTTCAAATGTGAGGATTTTGTAAAATACTAGCCGCCTTTGGCGACCAGCCGGTTCACCAATATTAATTCCGACTAAAGGGTTAAATCAATTTTTTATCTATATAACTTGGTCTCATAATAAGTTTTTCAGCAAAATATTTTTAAGCTTCAAATTTCGACAATCATATAATTCACTTATACTATTATGTAGGTCTTAAGCAGTCCCATCTTTGAACACCGCATCTCTCTTTGATTTTCTATCAGTGCACGTAAAATTCAATTTTAAATTAAAGTGGAAATGATGAAACTTCAATTAATATAAAGACCTCTTTACTCAATCTGAGCATGTCTTTAAATAAAACTAAGAGCTGAAAGTGAAGTAGTCCGACATTGAAGTTTTATGTTCACTAAAGAAATTGAAACATTATAATTTTTTTTATAATTTATAATATCTCAAGGAATTATTCAGCAAACATTTCACAGATTAAATGAAACATTCAGTTTTTAATTTTATTTTTAGATGTATATAAATGTTCTCAATAATAACATTTTTTAGGTTTATAAATATATTTCAAAAAATTATGGTTTAAATTCCTTTCGTCTTATAGATTCATATTGTAAAATATTCTTAATATTTCAACTTCTAGATAAATAAATAAATATTTCTATCGTCTGTGATCAAATCTGGGTGATTTATTCAGTTCTGAGTATTGAAAGTTTAGAACAATCATCATTTTCATAATCTAGGCCAATTATTCTAGAGTAACTCTGATTGGCTTCTTTGAGATCTTGATAAAGTGATCTAAAATATCCAGTTTTTATCGAATAGTTATATTGAAATTTTCATAGCTTTCGATCAGCTTTGATGATTGATTTAGTTCATTGGAGTGCCATTTTTTTATTTTAAGGACTTATTGTCTCAAGAATATTTTGTTAAATATGATTCATAGAGCAGATAATATATATAAAAATTAAATTCATCAACATTTTTTCCTTCAAACTACTAATTATATATTTCACTTAGACCATTTGTTAAGAGATTTATGACTTTCTCAAAAAAATTAAGAAATTAGATGTTGAGTTCCAACTACAGAAGATGCCTTAAGCCGTACTTGCCTTAAATAAAATAATTTTAATTTGATTAGTAATGCATGTATAGGAAAATATCATAGAAAAGGTTTCCATGCATTTATTTTCCAAAAATATCATGTTTCATATTTATTTCATTTTATGAAGACACGTGCGAAAAATGACATTTTTGTATGTTTAATTTGGAATAAGAGTTGATTTATTTTTTCTCATTTGAGAACATGATATTGTTTTGGTTAGAAAGTTTTGATGTCTCCGAAATATGCGGGTAAAAAATAGTTTTATAAGCTTTTACAAATTTTGCATTGTTAATTATTACGCATGCTTGTTTGAAAGAAGATGTGTTTTCAAATAATTGATCTACTTTTATATGTATAGCTTTAATATTACGTTACTTCGTTGAAAGAAGATGCATTTTTATTTCGCATGATTCATTAAAATGCGGAGATAAATTACAATCACGAAGGCGAATTCTTTGATTTGCACAATATATCTTATTCACATAAGTAAAAGTAATTATTTAAAACATGTATTTTTGTTTAAAAAAATATTGCAAAAATGTTTTACTTCTACTTATTATCAATTACTTTTTGTTCGTCGTTTCTTTGAAATGATGTCATCTTCAAGTTCGTTTAAGATTTCTTACTTTTAAATAATTAATCTCACTCTCAGAAGATTATCGTTTGGTGCTTTTCTAAAAATTCTTTTTCAGTTTTAATTGTTGCACTTTTTAAATATATTTTTACTTTGTATTTTTATTTATTTTAATTCTTTAATTGAATTAATAATTTTGCTATAGCAAACGATCCAGAATTTTTTCTCTTGCATTTATTGTTTAAAAAATATCACATTTCCTATTTATTTCATTTCATATAATCACGTGATGGAAATTATATTTTTCTGTTTTAATTTCGGAAGTAATTAACTTTTTTTAAATAAGAACTTCTGATAATGCGATGGCAACATTTTATTAAAAGCTGATTTTTTTGAGATCCACGAGAAGAAAATTTTTTTATTTTTATTTTATGCGAACTTAATTGTTGAAAAATGCAATTTAATCAAATGTTTAAAAATTCATTAAAAATAGAGTTTTAATTTATAGGTCAAAACATTAGTATCATTGAAAAGCTAATTTTTAAAGTTTAAATTTGGTGCAAAAATCAATTTTGAGCTGTAATATTTTCGGAAATTACAGCGAAAAACTTCAAAATTTGGCTAATTTTTTAATTAATTAAAATTTTAATTAAAAATTCAAAAAAGGGCTCCAAGGTGCACATTCCCGGCACCCAAGATATACACAAACCAAATTTGGTGGTTGTAGGTCGAATGGTCTGGCCTGTAGAGCGCCAAAACACACACACACACACACACACACACACACACACACACACACACACACACACATTGTGATTTTTTATAAGTAAAGATAAAGATTAATCACCTTTAATGGCTAGCTGACTCACTAGGGTTATTGATTGCATTTAATTTCAGTTGAACTACATCAATACAACTTCATGTTCATGATTCTTCCAAATAGGCATATACTAAAGGCTTGCTACTTTAATCCACTTACATATATTTTAATCATTGAGTAAGCGAAAAACAACAACAACATTTCTAATGAATACTAGTCTCATGACCTCATAGCACTATTAAATTAGTAAAATGCAATTTATTTATCATTTGCGATATTGTAAATGCTTTTTTTTCAAGTAAGGAAATTTAAATTTCAGGACAACTTAATAATTTATTATTGCATATTAAACAACAAATATGTTTCGACTATCGTCAAAATTGTAAAAAGGAAATTGCACGATTATTAAACTGATATCATCAAAAAAAAACATTTTTAAATTTTGAAATGTCGAAATTTTTTTGTGGAATAATATTATAGGAAGTTATCAAAGATAAAATAAAATTCCTATTAAAATTTCAAGAAAAAAAATTCCATCCCCCCAAGATATATGAGTGGCGAATTCGGTAATAGACAATAATACAGAATAATTTATCTGACTAGTAAACCATCAAACGCACATACATAACACACACACACACATTTTTTTTCATTTCAAACATTCATCTTTTTTGTTAGAGATTTTAATTTAACATCAAAAAATCATACGCAAGTCTATAGTGCGATTTCCAAAAAATAAAAAAATAATAATAAACACTTTTTTTAAAAATTACAAATTAAAAAAAATACGCAATTTCATATTTGAAGTAAGGATAAATACGTTATGCGTATAAATGAATGCCTAAAAATTAAGTTAGACATTTTGATTACCAGTAACTTATTGCCAAAATATCTATTCAGTCAGAGTCGGGAACACTGAAAGAAAACATAATATAGATACATGATAGTAATGGGGATAAAAAATATCGTAATCAAATACTGATAATTTAGTAGTTAAATAATTCATTGCTTTCATGTATTATCTACAGAATTCTACGGAAGACATATGCCTGTATTCCAATATAAACTTTTTGGTTTGTTGTGTGTGAAATTGATTATAATTTTAATAAATACTGTATATTTTATAATTTGCAATAACTTATTTATAATATAATTTGTAAATACGTATATTGAAAATCATTCCTGTATTTACAAAAATGTTTGCAAGAATATAACCTGCAGCAGTGATCTTTCTAAAACTCTCTCGTACATTCTAACAAACTTTTCATGCCAAAGAGCTCCTTGAGAGACACTTGTGTACAATAGTTATTAATTATTAATTCTTGGCGTGATTTTAAAATTTTTACTGAATTAAGCGTACAATCTTTGGCTATTAATATCTAGTATCGGTTAAAACTGTTCGAAAAAAGTGAATTTGTAATTTATACATTTTTTCCCAATGAAACTGAAACAAAGATTTGATTCAAAACGGTAAGTTTAGTCACAAAATTCCCTACCTGGTGACGTGTCTTCCCTTGATTGGAGCGTCCCGGGTTTGAGTCTCGGTTCGGTTGGCATAGTTATTCTTCTGAGTTCCATCTGTGAAGAATATTTACCACCGTAAAAGGAACTTGTGTAAGCAAATGTGACGCGTGTAGTAGCTAAGTCGTACTCTAGGCTTTATTTGAATCTATTTTAAGAACAAGAGACTCTCATTTGGCCTAAGTCGTTACAGATAAGCTGACTCGTCAAGTGCCATAAGTCACAACAATAACAATAGCAAATTCCATACCTAATTTGGTACATTTAAGTCATTGCGTTTCTGAATTCTTGATTTTATATGTTTCTAAAAATACAGGCTGATATACAATCAACGCATGGTTGGTTTTCTTTCAAACTTTGGCAGATGCACATAATATAGATTTTAATTTTGTGATCTGAATCTTATCTATCGAGTTCTCTTTGTATTGTAATTATCGTGTTAAATTATATTCGAACAGTCGGATAGAAGGATTTCCTCAAAACATATTTTACTCAACATTTAATGGATATCTATAAAGTTAGTATAAATACCATTTACTAAATTTCAATCGTTCAGCTCAAACCGCTTATGAATTATTTTTGTCATAGACAAACAGGCAGCCAGACTATTTTTATACAATTTATTGGAGAAAATAAAATCCCTTATTCATCCTCATAAGATAATAAGACAGATATGCTAAAAAAAGAGAAGATATTCTAGTCAATCTAGGCCATAGAAACTTGTTTTCAAGGTACATTTTGATCAGATTAAAATATAATTAAATTAAAAAAACTCGTATTAAAGTCAGAAGTAAATTAAAAATAAGATATTGATTTGATCCATTTTTCACAATACAATGTTCAACATTTTGTATTATCAAATAATGCTCCAAAATATATTTATTTAGCTAAACAGTGCCAGAATAACGTATATTTTAGCTAGTACACTCGCAAAATTTTTTCTGACTCTATAAATCCATTCTTTCCTTGTGACGTTGCAGGTTTTTTGAAATTAAGCATACCGCATCTTGTACATTTACAAAAAATTCACCAACAATACAGGGAAAAAATGGGTTTGTTTTGATAAAATATTTGTCTTGTAGGTTTACAAAATGTAATCCTCAGCTTTATTCTAATATTAAAAAGATGTCATATTTATCATAAATTAGGCTAAAATATTAATACTTGCTTTTAATTTACTATCAAAATTGGCATTGGGCTACCAAGCAGTTTCTTCCTGACAATATTTTCTTATCATTGTAAACAAATTATTAGTCCCTCAAACTTTCTGATACATACCTTTTTTGCCTTGTTTTCCTATTTCATCATTTTTCTCTCTGAAAGAAAGTAATATTTTTTAAAGCTCCTTTTTTTAGCTCTAACTACAGTGGAATGTTTCCCTTTTCTTCTCTTTTTTTTCTTGTACTTAAATAATCTTTATCGCTGGTGTTCCATTGCCTATTAAGTGACAAATTTCTTACGAAGCTGTAGGCTCAGTGTGAGGGTACATAGATAAATTAATTAAAATATGTCAGAGTCACAATTACCGAATTAATATATTCGTAAAAAATGCATATACGAAGGGTGTCCAAATAAAAAAAGTACGAAACGTTGTAACCGTTAATATATTTGCCTTGGCCGCTATGAAAGAACGTGGCGAGACATCTAAGGATGCAATTGGAGACTCTGGTATAGTTCAGAGCGGTATATATATGCTATGATTTCATATGCTAATCAGTTTTCCCAAAATTATTGCACCCTTTTTTAAGGACTGTTTCAAAATGTGTAAATACTTTGAGATGCACTGTACTAATAAAAATAAACGCGTGCCTCTCTCAAGAATGTCCGGACTTTCCTGGGTTGACCAGATGAATACATACAACAATAAGTTGAGTTGAGTTTAATTTGTTGTTTTCTGGCACAAAAGCCATCTACGCCTTATTCCCGAGTTTAAAATAGTTATATCAATATAAAATAGAATGAAAATATGGATGTTTACAAAATCCAAAGCAAGACTGGATGAGAAAAATCGGGGACACTCCACAAGAATGTGTAAAATAGACATAGGACTATTACACATTGTCAACATTCTACAATAATAAGAACTTCCCATTATTACAGCTTAGAAGATGAGTATTCTCTTTCCGAGTTCTTACGCATTAGACTATCGATCTTTATCGCCAAATTTGAATCCGTCGTCATTGAGTTACTAAAAGGTTGGCGATCTTTGCCGTCGACGGTCTAATATGTAAGTACCTTCGGAGCATGCTCGGGTGCCCACATAGGCAAGGAAAGAGCATAGATTCTTATAAAGAGAGCCGTCCATGGCAGTCCATGTGAAAACCGGATAGCGTTCACATTGTAAAATTCAACGATTAAGGACCAACGCGAGGTTATTTGATTTCTGACTGCAGAAGGTGTATTATCGGTCTTTATTCATATACCGTAAACGGATCCTCTTTCTATTATACGGTGAAGACTGTGTATCAAATAAGTCTGTGAGAAAATAGAGTTCCCATTTTCGCTCAGGTAGGTTCAAGTTTGGTTGATGCTCCGAGAGCAGAACAGCAAACACAGCCATCAAGTCCGATATCATCGACACGGTGGATGTTATCGGACTAGTGGAAAGAGATCGGTGGAAAGAGAGTGGAAAGAGATCGGTGTGTTACAATGCAAATGTTGATGGTGAAAGTGGATGTCAGCGTTTGAACAATGTGAAGAATTGTTCACGGTAGGTTGCATTATCGGAAGGTGTTTGTGCATTGGATTCCAAAGCAGCTGATTAACCAGCACAAGGAACTGCATATGCACTTCAATATCTGTTACAGTATCATGAAGACTATTATAAATGAGAACTCATAATTTATGTGTTTGGCTCTATGTGAATTTTCGAATCAGAAGTGAAGTGTCTTCTTATAAATGATGCAGCTCTGGTTATGTACAAATATACATTTTATTTACTGCAAATTAGTAGCAACGATGTACTTATACATGTTTTTTGCAGCAAACGAACTCATTACATAACTGAAATCTCTTTGAAGAAATACTCTAATCATCTTATACCGTTATAAAATCGTTTTTTCCATTACTGAGCTCAGAAATACATAAACCAACTCGGGAAGAAAAAAGTAATATAGCACTATTTTTTGTTGCCAACGGCCATACTCTAAATTCGTATTTTAATTAAAATAGCTAATAAAATAAATCGTCTGCTTCTACTTCATAAATTACAATCCCTAACAGAAATAAATGAATAGAAATATTTTTTTGAAATGAGTACAAGAAATAATATTAATAATTACCTATTAATGAATGTTTCTAGAGTATAATATGAGAATTAAGTATCTAAAAAAGACTCTCTTGTTACGGGCGATGATGAGCACTACAATCCAGAGACAAAGCAGGACAGCATACAGTGGAAGCGAAATTTTGGCCTTATTCTATAATAATTTTCAAAAATATTTTTGTCCAAAAATAAATTTTATACCATTCCAGAAATTTTAAGTATTGTCTAATTTAATAGTCATGTACAATTTTCCTAAATTTTTGAAATACATTTTTTGTACTTAATTCCAATAACAGTTGAAGTTTCAGCTTTGAAATTTATTTTCATTGTTTCTTTAAATATTTAATCGATGGACTTTCTTTCATTGTTGAAGATTAAAGAAATAGAGTTTTGTCCAATATCTACGCAGCTTAGTAGACAAAAAAGCAATATAAAAAAATCAAAGTCAATACCTACCTTGATTAAAAAACATTTATTTTTATTTTAGTTATATTTTACAAAATAGTAACAATTAATATTAAAAAAAATAACACAAAATTATTGATTTTCACAAGAATTGAGCTAGTATTTTTCACATTCACGTGAAAAATACTGAAATCCTTTCATTTTACGAATTGTTGTTTCTGCCTGCAGATTTCAATTTTCATTACGAACTGCTAAAACTCTTTTTAAAGTATTAAAAATTAATTAAATTTAATGAATGAATTAATATTTGAAAAAACTGTATTAACATCAAGTGCCATTCACTACAAGTTTAAAAAGTGTATTTATTTAAACATGAATGGGTGAATAAAAAGTATTATGTTAACGATTGAAAATTTGAACAAGATATATAAATTTTTATATTTAAGGAGAGTGTGAAATAATAGATTTCTGAAGATTTTAGGCGGATTATTATTCGATTTCTTCCTTTGAGCGTGGCGCCATCTATGTGAAACAATATTTTAAAATGAATTTAGAGAGGATTATTCTTACGTATATAATCTGCATGTTTCAAATTTATTTGGTATCCCCCCCCCCTTTATGCAATTTGAGATAAATAATAATAAAAAAAAGTTTTTAAAGTTATAAATAAATGGAGTTTTGAAATTTCTATTTTTAATTTCCAGTAAAAGGCTTTTCTTTACAATTATTAGGCTTTTAGTTTAAATGAAAAAATTGTAAATTTAATGCCAGGCTGTAATCTCACGTTTACAGCCAGCTGTGCCAACATTCTGGCACAGGGGTAGTGATTCTTTCCCGATAATTGAGTATCCCATGTTTGAGTCCCGGATCGGGCATGGTTGTTATTCATCTGTTTTGTCTGTAAGATGTGTGAATGTGACCACCTGTAAAAAGGTGGTCAGAGGCGAAGGTGGCTGAAATTCATTTGTTAGTAAAATATAACGGACATTTTATTAATCTAAAATAACAATTCATTTTTATTTTTTCATATACAAAGTATTGCCGTCTTATAATAAAAGAAAGATTTTCAAATTCGATATTTTGATGAATCTCAACATTTTAAATTGGGTCTGAGAAACACACTTTTCTAGTTATTTCTGTCTACAAACATATTGTTATATACCTGTAATTTTACTTTCCAGCACGAACAGTGTCATCAGCGGAAAGACCGAGTTACAATAATCTATACTGGATGCTGCTCTTGTGCCGAGCAGCCAGTAATTCTAGAGATTGACGACCATTCGGCGGTTTGGCGACGACTTTGGCAATTTTGGTGAGAAGGAAATTACTGGAAATATCGAGAATTTTCACGATCCATCCGATAGAAACTGAGATGCTCCCTGATTGGCCCAGGTGGTTCTTGGTCCGCGTCGTGGGGAGCTATAAAAGATCAGCAGGTTCAAGATGAAGAATTGAATTGAACGGTGATTTGAACTGTACCGGAAGCGGAGTTGGAGCTGAAGGCAAGTAACGAGTCCTTGAGTTCATAGCAAAGAAGCGGCGTTATAGCCCGACACAGAACCTGCGTACTGCGGAGCTCAAATGAGTGATAAACTGAACTGCTGTATGCCGAGTCCTGCTCTCCAGGCTGTTCTGTGTTCGTCTCGGCTGTACATATTTGTCGTCTTTGTGTAAATAAACGTTTATATATTACTGTGGCCTCCTGATAATGTCATCACGCCATGCACATGCCGGCTCTCTGACAGAGAGGTAGAGCGTCTTCCTCGTGTTCGGAGGGGGGCAGGTTCGAGTCCCGGTTCGGGCCTGGCTGTTCTTCTGTGTGCTATCTGTGAGATGTGTGTCTGTGCCCCCCAGTAAAAAGGGGCTGTGCAAGCAAATGTGGTGAGTTTGTAGCTAAGTCTTACTCTTGGCCCTAGTCTGAGCTACTTCAAAAACAAGAGACGCTATTTTCGGTTTAAATCTGCTGCTGTATTATCGGGAGGTTTGTCCATGTTAAGTGCCACGAGTAAAAATAACAACAACACACCATACACATACGTAACAAGCAAGAGAATTTTTCATAATAATAAGATAATTCACAGACATTTTGAGTTAGACGGATACATTTTGGTACGACTCTTTATACCTATTTGTACTTTTTATGTAAAATTATGAATAAAATCTATTTTCACTAGATGCCTGTCCCTTCAGCATCCTGGGCACAAGTGAATACGATTGCTTTAAAACTTAAAAAGGTGAATAGATAAAATATGGGATGCAGATTTAGCATCTGGAGGGTCGATTCACATCAATTTTTACTTTCTCGAGTACTTAGTATAAGGAAGTACAGTAATCATCAAAAAATTGGAATTCCAGATTTTGACAGATTTCTACGTTTTAGGCCATCCCGAATTCGAAAAACAAATTTTTGCAAAATATCCATCTCTTTATTTGCTAGTATGGCAGTGAAAACTCAAAAATGCTTTGAGCTAGACAGTTGACATTTGGCGTACCGTCTTAGCATCAAAGTTGTAGAGGTCTTTAAATTTTTTTAGAGAACTCCGTTCAAAGGAAGTTAATTTGTTCAACTGTTCGTATACAAGTTAATATGACATCTAAAACACAAAGATGTTGATAAGATATTTTAATAGCGTGTATTTCCTCTTACACTAATCATATGATGACATTTGAATCTACTCTAAGTTCAGCAACTTAATTTCATTTACTTGTCTGTCTGAAGACGATTGTTCTATGACATTACTTTTAATATACAGAAAGGTTATTATTAAAGTTCCACTTTGAAATGATCATAAAATGAAAACTAAAGAACCACACATTTTCAAACTTGGTAATAGTTTCAAGGAGGACATAAGAATTCCCTTCCAGCGCCCCCTCCCAATCAAAAAAGTTTAAAATCTCACCACCAGGGTTAGAAATGATGTCTTATGCAGTATTGTTAAGTAAAATATGACATGAAGGAAGATATTGATTTAAGATGAGTTTAATCATTTCTGAAACGTATTACAAAACATGTTACCTGTAGCGTCTACCATTTTCTGAAAGCAAGTTAAATCTCATTACTGCATTAAAAGAAACTCTTAGCGTATCAGGAGGAATGTTATGCATACGTCGCTGTATCGCATCTTTTAATCCCTCCAAATTGTTCAGATTATTACCATAAACAGGAGTTTTTGAAATAACACACAATGAACATGCTTGGATAACACGTTTCAAAAATGATTAAAAACGTTTTAAACCGATCTCTTCATGTCTAATTTTGTTTAACAATGTTGCTTTCAGCGCCATTTTTTCTCCTAGTGTTGAATTTTTGAATTTTTTGTCGGAAAAGAAATTTTTATGTCCTCCTTTAAACTATAATCGTTTGATAATATTTGGTTGTTGTTGTTGTTTCTTATGGCACTTGCTGTGGACAAGCTCACTGAGGTAGTCAGAGATTGAAGCCTAATCAGTATCCCTTGTTTTGTAGTAGCGCCAAGCAGAATCAAGAGTAACGACTTTTGCTTCTCACTCATCACATTCGCTTGCACAGCACTTTTTCCCAAGGGGGCATATTCACACACTTTATAGTTAGAACACAGAAGAACGGCCATACTCGAACCGGGACTCAACCCGGGACGCCAAGATCACAGCGGGAAGCAGACGCGCTATCTCTATGCCAGGACTTCTGCATAATATTTAATCCAGTAGTTTTCCTATGGTGATTTCAATGTGGATCTTTAATTATGACCATCTTGTATATGAGGCAGCATTCAGCCATTACACGCAATGGGAAGTCACATATATCTGAGGAGCAACCTGTGATCCTACTGAAACGATGGCAAATGATTATCTCTTCCGGACAACTATTTGTCATTGCCCCATTGCTGTCACATGATTTTCTTGACTTAGGTGTGGCTTTCTATTGCACATAATATTTTGTCTCGTATGAACGCCTCTTCAAATCAACCATATAAGGTAAATGTTTGCAGGATCAACACTTATCACCATGCCAAAATAGCATCCGAATCTAAATAATTTGATCATTCATTTTCTAAAATCTCTTCCAGAATTGCTTGATTTATTTTTGTTATTGATATGTTGTTTAAACTATTTTCTACATTGCTGAGATCATCAGAGATCTTCCAACAAGTTAACGTTTGCTTCTGTTGAACTTGCATTCAATTGTTAAAATCATTTTTAATGACCATGGCTTAGGTGCCGTTGAGGAATAAAAACTTTTGGAAGAAGAGAACATTTAATTACTTAAATCTAAAGCAGCTTTCACATGACGGCAACTATTGCGCGTGTATCAGCTATATTTGTATTATTATTATCTTTGTTTTCACAAGTTTGTTCAAAAAGAATTGGCAACACTAGTTGCTTGTTTATGGAATAAAAATGATGTTGACATGATATAATTTCGCTTCTTTTTTAATATGAAATATAATCTGCATTAATCATTCTGAAATTATAATAATGTTCTTATACATATCTTTATGAACTGAATATAACAGCACCACAATTGTTCTTATACATATCTTTATGAACTGAATATAACAGCGCCACACGCGCACACCTTTCTCTGGACGGTCATGTGATCACTAAGGTAGAATAGAAAATGGTTATCTCATCGAAATAACTATTCGACATTGTCTCATTGTGATCGCATGATCTTTTCGAGGTAGGAGTGGCCTTCCAATAGTAGGCCTTTCGAACAATAATAGGCCTCTTGCGAACGCTGCTTATCTCTATGTATTAACAGAACTTAATATTCAAATTCTTCATTTGAAGTGGGCAGTTTCTCCAAAATGGTTTAGATTTTTTGTTTCTTGATTTCCAAGCCAATTTTTCTATATTTTACTAACACTTTTAAATAGAAACTCTTTTTTTATCATGCTAATGATTATAACAAGGTAAAATATTTTACTTGGACCGTTTTTTATAATTGGGTGAAAATTGGTTATTAGTGAATGCATTTTGATTCTGATTTATTAAAATACCTGCCAATAATAATGTTATTTTGTTTGAAATATTTGTTTTAGTATGTTGTATTTCAGACAGAATTTTTTCAGTAAGCCAGATTTTATTTGTTTATGCATAAATATTGCTATTTTAGGCCTCTTTGACGGCACGGAGCATACAAAAACGGACTGTTTTGAATATCTCATGTTCAGTGATAAGCGAAATTCAAAACACACACACACACACACACACACACACACACACACAC
>JAOUZG010001904.1:1038345-1052478 GCA_026289955.1 Argiope argentata | reverse complement strand
AAAAAAAGAAAGGAAAATAGGTAAAATAAGAAGTTGAAATCAAGTGTATACATATAATAACCAGGTATGAGAGATGAGACGCTCAATTCATCATACTGATTTAGAATAATTTTAAATTACGAAACCTGTAATAATATGCAAGTCTCAAAAATCGAATTTTTTTACCAAGGAAAAAAAACCATATAGTGTTTTATAACGAAATTTTTGTGCATTTCGGAGAAAGAGAAGGCCATATTTGGCTCATTCAAGTGTTTTCATTTTCTTTAATTTATTTTATGATATAAAAAAATAAATCGTTGTAAAAAAAGGGTAAGATTTTTGATTAATCATTTTGGAAGGTAAACCAAAAACTTTTATTTTTTCGCCTTCAGCTGATTGCATGCATGGCTGGTTAAATGTACTTTTTTTCCCTTGAGATAATCACAATTTCAAGCAATTTAAGAAATTGCTTTATTTCTAGATATATTAAATATAAACTTCTTGGTTCATCGTCCCAGCTTATGTTGAAATAAGAATTATATTCATGATTATTAATTATTAGCAATATATACTTTTTATTTAGATAGATTCTTATTCTAGAATGGTATGAAATGATGAGAAATTTTTGCTTTGATATGCATCTAATTCTTGCACTTAATATTTGAACGTTTCTTGAATCTTTTAAAAGTATTTTTTTTGTTTTTTAGAGTTTTGCCAAATTTTTTTTATTGCGTTCAGTTATAAAATTACTTCTCGAAATTATGTATGACAGATTTAACTTCTGAGACAAAAATATTGTAGCGGTAACATAAGTCTATTATCTTCTCTTTTAATTCAACAGATGGCGTTACCTTATTAACATCAGGATATATTTCCCTTGTTCTTACTTCGGGATTATTATTAGATTGTATTCTGAATGTCATACATTTTCGTGCTTGTGTTTGTTTTGTTTAGTGAAATGTGTAATTTAGAAAATAAGTAACTATTCAAAAACTTTAATATTTTAATCTACCTAATAATGAAGTTACAAAGTCTCCACAATATATTTTTTACGAGTGATAGATTCGTATTAAATTTACCTATAAAATGTTTCAATTTATTATTTTTAAGAATAAATTCAGATTCATTCGATTTTATAGTATCTTAAAAAATAGCCATGTTCAATTTTTTATAATTAGTAGCTGGATTAATATTCTTAGATATTTATGCTTAATTTTCTAATAAGTTTTACTTTACCAAATTTCATCTTAGAGGTAATAAAAAATGCAAAATTTTTTTAACCTTCAGAAAAATAAGATTTTTATTTTATTTAAAAATTATAATATTTTGTATTAATAGTTTTATACTTTAATATTACTTTGTGAGCTTCCATAAAAAGATACAAAAGAAGTTTGGTTTTGTACTTTTTTTCACAACTTTTTTATAAGGTAAACTTACTTAATCCATTGACATTAAATTTAAGTCATATGTTTCTTTCTGCGTTTTCAGGAAAATATGGAAGATACTAAATTAAATTTTACAGTTCTAAAAATGAAAGTTTAAGTATGAATCTTGCATAGTTCGCAAATACATTTAAACTCAATTATAATAAATATTTATGCACGAACTGATGTTTAAGTTGCTGATTCTTATTCCCCTTGTTATAAACGTGGAATGTAAGCTTACCTCAAAATATCTATAAAATTAATGTCAAGATCTTGCGCAGGTGTAGAAATCTCCCATTCCCAGGTTTGAGTGTTGAGTTGAGTTGTTTCATCATAAGTGAAAAGCGTTATCTTTCATATTACGAATGATTCGTCGTCGTTGTTGTTCTCGTGTTCCGCTTTGCAACGGAAGAACGGGTGCAGCAGCTTCTGAGGGTATGATTCTGAGCACCCAAGAGCAGAAGTTTGAATTATAGCTCGCACACGTCACAAGCCTATTTTACGGGATACTGCATTCATGCGTTTAATTCATTCATCCACAAATCGCAATTTAAATCTGTAACAGAGAGCGATCACCTCTGACCCAGTACCCCCAGTGGTATTACTCTCGACATAAAGACTTTGTGGCCAAGATAGATGTAATGTCAATCACTCACGAAGAGTCTTTGGTTGGCGGGTTCAAACTCGCAAGTCAAGGGATGCGAATTAACGCCCTCCAAATCAGGCAATCCCGGCCCTGCTCTTAGATCTCAGATGTCAATTAAGATTTTAAATGTAAAAATCTTGCAGAAGTGCAGAAATCTCACTTATTCACAGTTTTGGGCTTTCATACGAGAAAAGCGTTATATTTCATATTAGGAATGATTAGTCGTATTTAGAATCTCGTATTTCGATGTCGATCGAAATATGCATGTGTTGAAGTATAGAATGGTAGGGTATTTTAACGCTTTGGGGATAAGCAGTGCACATGTGGAAATTACACAATATTTTCCCCTTTTTTTGGATATATGTGTATAAGGGCCGGAAATATGTGTTCCATTATTTGTCTTTCTCAAGTTTGAAGAACGACACTAAAAAGGGAGAACACAATGGGCAACCAAGGACGAATAGCCTCACCGCTGGCTAGGAGTATCATTGTTCGATCATGTGTCTCTTCCAACAGGAGACAAAGTGACGACTTCCTTACAACAATCTTTCAATTTGATTAAAGAAGAGAGAATAATGGATAGATCAGGTCAGAAATTTCATTGTTTTTGGAGGATCTCATTCCGAATTTGGGAACCATACAATGTTTTTTTTATTATTTCAAAATTTATTTTGAATATACGTTACCAGACATTCATAATTTACGACTAATAATTCTTCTATTTGCACTTCAAAGATAAAATTAGTAATTAATAATATCTATATAATTAATAAAAATTTTTTGATATCAAGACATTGAACATGCACAGATATGGCTCCTGTTCAAAGCGCAGAACTAGTATATATCATTATTTCAACTCTATGGTTTAAAACATTGTGCTTTTAGAACCATAAACCCTCCGGCGTCCTGGCCTAGGTGTTGCACATCTTCTCCATGAACTGGGAGTCCCACATTCGAGTCCTGGTTCGGACATGGTTGCTCTTCCACTATGTTCTGTTTGTGAGGTATGTGAAAGAGCCCACTGTAAAAAGGGGCTGTGCAAGCGAGTGTGTGAGTGTCATCTTAATATGAGTTAGAAGTCAGACATTTGCCCTCAAGGTCAGACATTTGCCCTCAAGACCCTGGGTCTTTACCCTCCGAAGCTACTGCTCTCCCTTTCATAGTAACGCAGTCACTACATCAATATCAACCAGATATTCGAAGTATTTTATATTAGGAAGATTTGTTTTTCGTTCATTGAAGAAAGCCTGGTCTTATGGATGCAATAGCAGTATTTATTGCATTTAGGGTGGGGGAGTTCTGAACCCTATTAAAGCACTCAATAAAGATATATACATATTTTATTTTTTTAAAATTTATTTTAAATATTCATCTATAATACTACTAAGTTACAAAAAAAAGATAAATTTTTTGATAAATGCTAACATTTTTTCTAAAATTTCTAAAATTCGTTGAATGGAATTTAATTCCAAAATATCTGTAAAATTAAAGCAATGTTTAGATATCAAGATATTTCATATGCACTCCTATTTAAAGGCTTGTGCTTTTAGAACGAAAAGCTGAAACTATTTCATATTAGGAATTTTTGCATGTTTTTTTTATGCAATTATGCAAAACATCGATAATTTTTCACCGAAGTCGCCAAATTCGTCACTAAATTGCCAAATGGTCGCCAATTTTGTAGACAAGCTATGAGATCATTGATGCGACATTCGATTAGCACTATTAGAGCTCACCATAAAGCAGTCTTTCTTACTATGAAACTATGCTAAGAAGCAGCATTACAGGTTTGTAACAATAATAATTTATATTATTTCCACTTCAACGAATTCTTGAACATTTATGCTGATTTGATACGATGAATTGAATATTTTTTAACTTTTTTGTAATAAAGTTTTTACAGGAAAGTGCTTATTTTGAATTCATTCTTGCTAAAAGACTGAAAGTTAAAGTGTCGTTCTGTAATGGAATTCTAGCATTCCCGAAAGGGAACATTAATTTAACCCATTAGTTAAAGAATTTTATAGCATTTATTTTAATATTAAATAGATTTTTTTTTAAAATCTGCAGAGCTATTTTGCTTCCTCTTTAGATCATCACCAGAATAAACTATCACAATATCATCTTGAACTTTGATCAGATGATGAGGACGGCACCGGAAGTCTTACTCTTCTATAGAACTGATGTTCGTTGAATTCTTTGGGCTGAAAGGCTCTTCTCGGGAAATTTGATAATTTAGAGAGTCATTCTCAATAAGATTGAAAATTGTTATATTTTTAGAAGCAAATTATAGCATTTTCAAAAAGGAACGTTAATTTGATGAATCAAATTTCAGAGTAAATATTACGATAAACGGACAGGGTTTTTTAAAATAGAGATCTATTTTGCATTTTATTCAAGACACTATCGATTTTCACAATGCCATCTTGACACAGAACAAAAGTGAAGCCATTGACTCTCTTCATTATTTATCGATAACCATCCACTTTTATTTTTGCTTCACTAAGTAAATTTTTTTTGTGTCGTCATTAAAAATGAAATGGCAGCATCATCAATCAGAGATTCATGCCATTTTTTTTTTTTTTAGCAGCATATTGAAAGAAAAACTTGAGGATACATTAATACGTAAAAACCATTTAAAATCATATTTAACAATTTATCAATTTCAGCAATTCTCAGTCAAACGAATTTTCTCCCGTACTAGTACCAATGATGTGCGTTGAATGTCTAACGTTATACAAAATCTATATGGGAATTTAGAGAATCAATCTAATTAAGACCGAAAATTATGCTATCGTTTTAGAAGAAAATTCTAGCATTTTCGAAAAAAGAACGCTTATTTAATTAATCAATTTTCAGAATAAATATGAAGAAAAATTAATACAGCATTATTTTTTTTAACATTCAGAGCAGTTTTGTATTATTTTTAGGACATCATCGACTTTAACAACATCATCTTAACAAAAAATAAAAGCGAAGTTATTGATTTTCCTCATTACTCACCGAGAATCGTTAGCTTTTGTTTTTGTTTCAATGAATAATGACTCTCTTGACTCACTAAATAAGACGAAATGGAATCCTAAATCAAGAATTTAGGCCTTATTTACTTTTCCACTGGTGCCCTGGCACAGAGGTAGCGCGTCTTCCTCGTCATCTGATCATCTCTGGATCAAGTCCCGGTCAGGGCATGGTTGTTCTTCTGTGTTCTATCTGTGAGATGTGTGAATTTGCCTTCCTGTAAAAAGAGGCTGTGAAAGCGAATTTGACGAGTGAGTGCCATCTTCATATGAGCTTGAAGTCAGACTTTTCCCCTCAGGTGCTTAGGATCTATACCCTCAAAAGTACTGCACACCTCCTTCCGTAATAAAGCGGATTCGCCATAAATATCCTTTATTTTTTCAACAGCCTATTGGAGGCGAAATTTGAAGATACATTAATATGAAGAAACCATTTAAAAACATAGGCAACAATTTATCAATTTCAACAAGTCTCAGTCAAACGAATTCCTTTTTTTATATACAAAACTGATGTTCGTCGAATTCTTTGGGTTCTAAGGTTCCGCAAGAGCAATATAAAAGTTTAGAGAGTCATTCTTACCAAGAATGAAATTTATGCTACAGTTTTAGAAGAAAATTCTAGTATTTTTTTAAAAAAAGGATGTTCATTCAATTAATCTATTTCAGAGTAAATACTAAGATAATCATTAAAGAATTAAAAGTATTTTTTCTACATTCAGAGCTATATATTATTCCTTTCAGGACATCGTCGATTTTAACATTTCATTTTGACGCAGAATAAAAACGAAACCATTGATTTGCCATTTGTCGATAAGCATTAGCTTTTTATTTTGTTTCACTTAGTAACAACTCTCTTGAGTCACCATTAAAAAGATATAGAAACATCATCAATCAGAGATTTATGTCAATTTTTGTCAACAGTTTATTGAAAGAAAAACTTGACAATATATTAATATGAAGCAACCATTTGAATTCACACAAAACTATTTATCAATCTAACATTTTTAAGCTAAACGAATACTTTCTTGTACATGCAAAGCTGTGGTAATTTGAATTCATTAGTCCCAAAAGAAAATTTACATAGTAATTCTCATCAAGATTGAAAATTTTGCATATTGTTTTTGAGGGAAATTCTAGCATTTTCAAAAAAAAGGTTAGTTTAATTAATCACATTTTAGAGCAAATATTCCCAAAACCAACGCAGGAATAAGGATACAAAGCAAAAATGATTTCTACTTTCAGAGCCATTTTGTATTCTTTTCAGGACATCATTCATTTTAACAGTGCCATCTTGACACTGAATAAAAGCGAAGTTACCGATTCACTTTATTATTTATTGACAAATATTCACTTTTGTTCTTACTTCACTAAGAAACAATTTTATTGTGTCAATAAAAACGGAATGGCATCAGCATCAATCAGACTTTCATACCATTTATTTTTTAACAACAAATTCAAAGAAAAACTTAACGATACATTAATAGGTAGCAATCTTTACTACTATTATAAATATGAAAGTTTGGATGGATGGGTGATGTTAGACAATCATTTCAGAACGGCTGAACAAAATTGGATAAAAATTAGCACAGAGATAGATTATAGTCTAGAATAGAATATAGATTACTATTTATTAAGGTTAATTGAATGGTTAATTTTCTATTAATTAAAAACTAACTTTCCAGCCAAAAATCTTTGTTTGCCCACAGCCAAATAAGTAAGAACTCAGTTTGTTTTTCCCCACTAAATGAGGTTAGGCTTAACATGTTTCCGACCGATTATTTCAAGCTATTCTGTTTATTTTCTTAGTGTTTGATGCATTTAATATTAAACATTGTGCATAAATCAATCTTTCTGAATCCTTCTAAAGTACTTTTGAATTAAAATGAAACAAAATAAAGAAAAGTAAAAATTTCTAATCAGTATTGCGTTAAGCCAACAGGCGTAGAAAAATCACGCATTTTATTTGCTCCATTTGGCGTTTTAAATTCAAGCATGCTCAGTGTGTTCTTGATTTGATTTTGTTTCGGTCTTACCATTCAGCAAAACGATTATGAACAATTGGTTTTCTGTATTGTTTTATTTCAGGTACACACTGTAAATAAGCTATTTTTAGGATAGTTGTGTGGGTTAAACTTTTATATGCAACCATTTATTGCTTTGTGAGGTTGGTAATTTTTCGGTAGTGTTTTGTTTGGGTTTACATTGCAGTCCTTTTTTTTTTATGTTGCTACAATTCGATCTTTCTTGTTCCTTTCCCTTGATTTTTTTTTCTTGCGGCATATATTCCTTTTGCCGACTTTCATTATTTTATGTAACATTTTTTGAGTGCTTTCCATTTTTCTGCATTTGTTGATTTTTCTTCTATCTTTCTGTTAATTTGCTGCAGCGTTATTGAAATCTTACGATTAGAAACGCTTCTGCTGTCGTTCGAATTACATTCGGCCCTTTCTCTAAAATTTGACCACAAACTTTTTTTTGGTGAAAATTGTTTTCAACAGCATCATAAGGATACGGTTTGATGACATTTTACATTGTGATCAGACCACCAGTTCTCATATACACATCAAACTTTCCACGAATACAAAATTGTGGGTAAAAGGTAATCATATATATATTTAAAACCATCAATAGAAGCTTTAAAATAATTTCTATCCAAAGAATCTTTTCCAGAATAAAAGAATTTTTGTTCATCAATTACAAATATAAACACAGATTTTAAAACTAAGAAACAAACTAAATAATATGTTTGAAATAAGAGGAGATGAAGTGCATCCCAAGAAACTTTACGCGAGTTGCGAAACTTTGATCATCCCCAGTAGTTCATAACTAATTCAGAAAAGAAAAAAAAGAGTATCGCTCCTCCGAAAAGCTAAAAATAACTTCGCATCGATGCTGCAAATACTCCCCCGGGTTCTCCTAGAGACTGTAACTATTTGAAATTATTATTTCAGGGCTCGAAAATGCTCTCTGGTGGTTAATAAAAATTTTTGGTTTAAACATTCATTAAAGCGTGGGTCTGTCAGAACAGAAAAAAGGAGAAAAAGAAAAAAAAAAGCTTTTGAACCCATCTCGGCAGCTGCTATTCCTTACATATAAAATTGCTTCTTTAAAATTTCCAACGTTAAAAGGGGTTTAATATTCTACAGCAAACTTAACGCGAGGCTTCCGGTTTGTTGCTTTTATTTAATTTTTGATGTTTATTTTTTTCTTATTTCACAGTATGAAATCAGGAAGTGTTTATCTCTTTCTATTTCTAAAATATTATTTTATGTTGAAATTTATAATGTTTCTTTTGAAATATTTAAAAGATTTCCTCATTTTTGGTTTTTTTTATTAAAGCGTGGATCTGTTGGAATAGAAAGAAGAAACAGAAGAAGAAGAAGAAAAGATTTTGAACTTATCTCTTCAGCTTCTATTTTTCTAGTTAGGTAAAAAAAATAGGTTTTAGGCAACAAAAATATATAAACTCCATTGAAGAATATATAAAATTCCTCAGCCTCCTCATGGAGATGCCTCCTGTCATCGGAATGGCAGTAACTCTGCACGACAATATTGCAATACTTATTAAGAAATAATCTGCTTATGTATACTGCCAAAAATGGCATCTCTTATTAATAGTGATGCACCAACGATTAAATAAATTAATAAATAGTTTAATATATGTAATTGTAAAATCAAAATAACGAATGAAAATTACCCCAAGAAACATTGGCATATAGATAACTGTGCAATGGTCAAAACAGCGATAAAATGTCAGTAATTTTTCAGTTATAAAAATATTTCAATTAAATTTATAGAAGTTGTATAATTTTTAACTATCAAAATGCTAAATAATTATGACGTATAGAAGTAATTAACACAGAGAAGTTTATAACCAGTTATATATTATTAAAATGTTTTTAAAATACAAGAATAGTTATTTAATCATCAAATTAATATGTAAGAAAAATATAGGGAAATAAAATGAATAGATAATTGTATAGAGAGATGTACAGGTAAATACTAATTATAATCATTTTCTATGTTTCAAAATCGTGAAGAAGACAACATAGTGAAATTTATCATGTATGCATAATTCTTGATTCATTTATCAAAGTGATTGTAACTTTCTTCCTTCGATATAAAAAGTTAACTCATATCTTTATTTATTGTCATTACATTTCATCATTGAATGAAAATGACATGAGTAAAACTTTTGAAGAAATCGCATCATTAAAATTAAATTCACAAATAAAAGAATGAAATCGATTTATAAATGAGTTGTAACGATGTTTTTACACATTTATAACTTAATTATTGACTGAAAAACTTTACAAATGGAAATAACACAAACTGAATACAAAAAAAGAAAAAAAGAAATTTAAATAGAATCATTACTTATTACAGCAATTTCTCATTACCATTATAAATTATTTTGGACAATGTAAAAGATAAATCAATGATGGAATAAATAAAATGATGGTTATTCGTTGCCAAACGTACACAGTTGGGTTTAATTATTTTGTTATTTGTACTGAGCCCTTTTTAAGCACCTTTTAATTTGTTTTATTACTTATATGGGAAGATGAAATTTAGCTATCGATTTTATCTTACATTTTTAGAAAAAAAGGAAAGTTTGTATATCTTTTTAAAAATTTTTGATTATAATATTTTGTTTTAAAGTTCTCATTGTTTGCTAAACAATTAATTGCTAATTAAATAACGATGTTCATCGTTACCAATGGCACGACACATTGATGAATTTGGGAAACAGACGATCCTAATATAAATATATAAAAATAATTAAAATAAAAAACCTGTTTAGTAATCTGTTAAAAATGTTTGTTGTTAAATTGCTACTTTATTTGCTCGAGGATAGTTTTTATTCTGTTGCATGAATTTTACTACGATGAATCAGTTTAAACTAGTCATAACGTATAGTAAAACTTATCTATAAGAAAAACATTTCTTCTAATGAATAATTCTGGTGAATAGAATTTCTCAATTGCATGACTTAAAATTTAAATTTAACTGTTAAATTTCTTTTCTTTTTTTTACAAAACTTTAAGAAAAATAAAGTTATAATAATACTACCAAAACTTTAACTTGAAAACAAAAGAATCACTTTTCTATAAAATAATATAAAATACGCCTTCAAACCAGTTGGAGTGATCTTCCCAAAATTTTCTAGCATGTTATCTAATAAACTTGTCATGTCAGAGAGAGCTTTACATAGCATTGGCATATATAATTAGTTTTTGGCATGAATTTAGTATTTTTACTGAATATATCGAGCAATCTTAGACGAATTATTTGGCGACATATTCTAAGTGTGCGATTAATAGTATCGGAAAATCTAATTTGTTTTTATGGCACGTGTTCCTCAATTGATTAAAATAACCATTTTATACAAAACTGCATGCAGTGACAAAATTTCATACTAATTATGATATATTTAAATCATTGCAGTTCTGAATTCTCGCTCTTACATATTTCTTGAAGTATATACCGATAAACAGTTTTAAAGTTATCGTGTTAACTGTTAAACAATAAACAGACAAATAACAGATTCGAATAAACAGAGATTCGATAAACAGAAAAGTTCTAAAGATGGACATCTTTAGAACGACTTTTACTCAAAATTTGACAAAAATTTGCAAATTGGGTGATAAGATCGTATGCCAAATTTCAATCATTTAGCTTAAAGCGTTTTTGAGTTATCTCCACCATACAGGCTTACAAGCAGACAAACATTTTCCAAAAAAGTTTTTTGAACTCAGGTAGACATAAAATGCGGAATTTGTCACAATCTCTAGTTCGAAAATTTAGCTATTTCTATGCCAGAAAGTAAGAAAGGCTAATAATATTAACCTCAATAATATTTACCTTTCAGAGCCATTTTGTTGTGTTTTTCAGATCTCTTATTAGTTTAAAAATGATGCTGTAGTTAATAATTCGAATTTCCTAATGAATGCTATCAATAAATTTAATAAAACGTCGCATTAAAAATATTGAGTCGAAAAAAAAATGCACAGCCTTTGAAGGAATGTAACTATTTGAACATTTATTTTCCCTAAATTTTAGATAATTTGAAATGTTTCGAAAAATTCACATGGAAACAAATTAAAACACAGGCAATAGTTTCATTACAAATTAAAGTATATTTAAAAATAAAAATAAAAATCACGAATGAATTTAATGCTTAAGTTGGATAGCTTTATTTAAAAACTAAGATATGATTTTTAAAGTTTTCAAGTAATTTCGGAAGTTAGGGTAATCTAAAAATTTTATTACACTCATTAAAAAATATGTTATTATTACAGAAAAGCAAAAGACTGAGATAAAAATATTTATTACGCAGTTTCTTTTATTTTTTTTATATGCAGAGCAGATTTTAATTAAAATTTGCTTTAATGGCAAATTAAAATGTTGTAGAAGCTGATTAGATATTCTATAATAGTTATGAATTTAATCGGCTTGTTCAAATGAAATAATGATATAAATTACCAAACATCTTTTCATGAATATTGGTACACAAAGATAGCACAAAATATCCGTTAACATTAAAGAAAAGCAAATGATTGAGATAAAAAATACTTATTATGCTTCTTTTATTTTTTTCTTATATGAATTCTTTTATTTTTAATTCAAATTTGTGAGTCTTGATGGTGTAGAAAAATTTAATTAAAATTTGCGCACTAAAATGTTGCAGAAGCTAATTAGATATTCTCCATCAGTTATGAATTTAATGAGCTTGTTCAAATAAAATGATGATGTAAATTATCAAAACTGATTAAATGATTAATGGTATACAAAATTTGAACCAAATTTGTAGATTCTTTACAAGATTTTGAACGCAATCCGTTAAAACAAACAAACTACTGAATGAAGATATCTAGATGGGTAAAACTTGGTACATGGATATAACATTTAAATTGTGGATATGTGTCAGATTTGAGATCATGTCCGTTAAGCTCTTCATTATCTACGTTTTTTTTTTCATTTTCAGGAAAAACAATGTAATTGAGCCTGCGTCCTGACACAGAGGTAGAGTCTTCCTAGTGATTTGAACATCCCGGGTTCGAGTCCCGGTTCAGACATGGTTGTTCTTTTGTGTGCTATCTATGAGGTGTCCGAATGCGCTCCCTGTAAAAAGGAGCTGTGTAAGCTAATTTGATGACTGCAAAGCTAAGTCGTACTCCAAGTTGGCGCTACTTCGGAAACAAGAGTCGCTCGTTCATCTTAAAATCGCTGACGGCCGTCCATGGCAACTGCTATTAGTAAAAACAACAACGATGTAAATGAAAAATGAAATCACTTAATCATGAAGAATTTAATAACTGATTTTGGAAGGAAAGTGCCTGTCTTGCGTCATATTTTCATTTTAATGGTCCGTAAAAGCATGAACAAAATGCCAATTCGATTTTTCTTCTCTTTATTATGGTGAGCGAAACGCACATTGGTAGAATTCAAAAAGTAAATATGTGAGCACTTATGATATCCACGATCTTTTTCTATAACCACATTTTCTTTTAACGAGAGAAAGGGCTTTTTACATCTCTATTAGGATGTATGTGAGAAAGTATCAGGGTGACAACATCTATCGGGTTTTTTAATTTAAGGGTAAGAGGCTATATTGCTAATATTAACAGCAATATTGTTTGAAATAAGTAATAGTTTACTCGTGGTTTAAGGAGTTAAGGCACAGCAGGAATAGTAAATTTGAGTAACATGAATCAGAGGTAAAAAAATTCTGCATTTTACCCTCTAACTGGAACTCGATGGTATTCAAAAATTGGTAATTGAGTATTTTGAAAATAAGAATTTCTCTTTGAGTTTGCCGGACTTCGGAGCTTCGGCAAATCCAGGAATATCACTAGCGCTCAAATTTTATTTTGAATTGTGTGCTATAGAGTATGAAAAAGAAAACTTGTATCAATTTCATGAATGTGCAGAACATTTGTTGCGATATTTCCTGTTTTACCGTGAGTATTTAAAATTTTTTTTAAATAGAATCTCACGTATCATCTTTGTAAATTAATCGCTAACATGCGGTTAATTCACAAGTATCATATAACTGAATATGTACGTTTTTCCCTCAACCGATCGATTTGAGGAAAAATTTCAAATCGATCGAATTTTTCATAAAATTACTATTGCAATCGCAAAACCGCATACCAAATTTTATTTATTCAAGTTCACAAGTAAGACATATAACAAGCAATTTTTCGGAATTTGAAAAGGAAATATCATATAATATTTTCTACAATATTAAAACCGTGTAAAAAATCTAAATTATATATATTTTCAAGGCATAATCAATGTTGTATAACGCTAAAAATCCGAAATCTGTCAATTAAAGATCAGAAAAAAAAATTAGATATAATTTCTAGTAAGAAGTCTCTTAATGTCGTTACTATTGATAAATTTATCGTCTTGTTAATTAAAACTCAACTGGAAGTTTAATACACAGGGTGTCTTGTTTATTTGATTGGCGTCTCATTCATTGGAATAATCAGACATAAAAACTAGTAGTTAATCTTTGGTAATCAAGTATGGTAAGTAGTTATTTTTCATATGAATCAATATATAATTACTAAATTTAATTCTTTTATGTTAAGTTATTATTTTACAGTTTCTGATCAGTATTGTAACTTAATATAAAATGCAAATCTTTTTCTCGAAATCTTGATTTGTTATTGGCGTAAATTAACAAATTAAGTACAAAGGTAATTGGTTTTGAAAACAAGACTTATTTTCTCAAACCATTTCTTTTGAGTTTCTTTTATTTTATTAATAAAAACACTTTCGCATTTATTAAAAAATGAAACAGGTTGCGGTAAATTTTGATTTATTCGTCACACCTCTTAATAGTTTGTTTATCCGGAAAATTTTGAGAAAGTTTAATTGTTTTCAAACTAAATAATAAAACGATTTGAGATACAGGATAATTTTCTTTTATTACGGTTTCAAAATAATTCGACGAGTCTTTAATAATTATAATATTTTAAACAAGAAGTATTTATTATACAAGTATTTAGAAGTATTTATTATACAAGTATTTAGAAGTATTTATTATACAAGTATT
>JAOUZG010001904.1:1024111-1038335 GCA_026289955.1 Argiope argentata | reverse complement strand
AAGTATTTATTATACAAGTATTTAGAAGTATTTATTATACAAGTATTGTATAGAAAGTATAATAACCATCAAAAAGTTCGAACTGGAGATTTTGACGAATATTCACGTTTTCGTCATGCCTGAATCAGAGAAACACATTTTTAGAAAATGTCTACCTATCTGTCTGTGACGAAGATAACTCAAAAATGCTCTGAGTTAGCCAGTTGAAATTTGGTTTTCAACAAATTTGCTGATTTACAGCAAATTTTGAGTAAAATTGATCCTCAAGAACTTCAACTTTTCGAATACAAATGAAAATGAAGATTTCAAATCGAAGAAAATTATATAAATAAAGTTCTGAACACAAATATAACATCTAGATATTCGATATTCTTCTGTGAAGTTTTGAGCCAAATTGAAATGCGAGTTAACTATATGCCGGTATGTATTTTCAGAAACACACGTGGGCATTAATTAAAAAAAGCAACGACTTAATTATATTGAATTTAACATGGGATTTTGTGACTGTAAACGCAATTTTTAATTTTTTATTTCAATCGATTCAAAAAAACGTGTGAAAAAGACAAATTTGAATTTCTGGTATTAATCCTGTCCAGTTTTGATCGCCAAATAACTCGCCAATTCTGTCACGATAGATTTAATGAAACTGCCTTATTCATACCAAAAGGTATTTTTAATAATTATTATGGGTCTATTACAGAAAATTGGTCTCTGACATAAAAGTGTTAATGAGAATACAAGAAGGTTTTAGGGAGACTGCTCCCATTGGTTTAGTAAGGTTTCATGCATCGGGATATGTCTTTAATAATTATAATATTTTGAATGTATTGAAATGCAAATCCAGTTTTTAGTAATTATTAGAAAAATTTAACATTCTTAAATTATCAAGCAAAAAGAACAAACATTTCGAAAACCAAACTATAAACTCTTTCGGAAAAGTAAACTTCCTTTCAACAGATGGCAGCTATCATATTATACAATATAATGAAAATAATATAGTAATTACATCATTTCTAGATAGAGTCAATATTGGTTGATATTTTTATGTTGAAAAATATAGAATTTAAAATAAGATTTTAAGCTTAATATGACGTATTATTCAGTGTCTTGGAGAATAATTGTCCCAGTGAATTTAAAAAATAATAATATTACTAGTTAAGTGACATTGTGAATTAAAACTAAAATTTTTATAACTTATGTCACGGGGAAGACACTCTACCCCTGTGCCGGCGCTACCCACCTGCGCATCTCAGATTTTGAATCTGTGTACTTAAATTTTATCTACCTAGTTCTTTATATTTTGTAGTTATCTTCACTTATCGAACTGTGAAACAGACAGTCTGGTGTTGTATGAATTCCATTAAAAATTAATGGCATTCTTGAAATTCAATTTAAAGACTATACATAAATTTCACTTTTCTAACTTGAAATGGTTTTGAGTTACCGCCTCCCTAGTAGCACACAAATATTGTACAATATTGATCGATATTCGCAATATTGTATAATGTTGTAGAATATTGTTTAGTATCACATAATATCGCACAATATTATATAATACTGTGCTACAGGATGAGCTACCTGGGCTGCACAGACAGAGGACGGATTGAGTGGCAGAGAATATTCTAAAATATCATGCACTAAATTGTTTAAAGTTAGGGATACAGTACAATGTAATACTTTCTCTTTGTATACTTCCTTTAAGAGATAGCAAAAAGACCAAAATTTACGCATTACAAATATTTGTGCTAGAGTGGAATAGGAATAAAAATTGCAACATCATATTATTAAACACTGGGATCATTAATGAAGGGGACTAATAGCGTCATTTGACGTAAGAAGATATCAAAATTTTATTCCTAAAAACTTTAAAAAGTTTAGTTATTCTTCAATAAACAAATTACGGTTTCTATATTAAATATTTCAATGCCCCGCGAGGCGCCGTGGCTTAGTTGGTTAAAGCGCCTGTCTTGTAAACAGGAGATCGCGAGTTCGAATCTCGCCTGTGCCTGAGGTCCCTGCTTTTTGAATTAAAAACTAATGATGTAACCAGCATGTTGCGACAACTGTGATAATATAGATACAATTAAGAGTGCTGTTTAAAACTAATATTTCAAATTATCGAAAATAAGATTTGACTCTAGCTATATTCTGAATTTAAATTCTCTGAAATCTAAATTTTAAAAAGTAAGGTTTTTAAAACTAAGCCTCCGCATTTGAGAAAAAGATTCTAATTCGAAATATTTTCATAAAATTAATATCTAACAACTTTTCACTTTATCGTAGGCTTGTAAAAGAGAAAATAAAGTAATTGTCAAAAATTCAAACGACATTTTGGCAAAACTTCACTTTTTTCTTATCTCTCTCAGTTCGAAAAGCAAATTTATAGAAATTATTCGACTGGCTGCGACCAAGATAATTAAAAAAATGCTTTGAGTTAGATGGTTGAAATTTGGTTTATGTTCTTTACACCAAATATGTAAGCCGGTGTCTTGGTATAGGGAAAGAGCGTCTTATCTGTGTTTTGGACGTGAGTGAAGTTGATTTGGAGTCCCGGTTTGGGCATGGTTGTTCTTGTTAGTTCTATCTGTAAGGTGTGTGAACAAGTCCCCTGCAAAAAGGGCCTGTGTAAGCGAATGGGTTGAGTGAGTAGCAAAAATTATATTCTTGGACCTAGTTGGCTCTATTACAAAACAAGAGACGCTCATTTTTGTTTAAAACCGCTGGCTCAGGATTATGGCACTTGCCATGAATAAGCTCTCCATAGCAAGTGCCATAAGAAACAAAAACTCACCAAATTTGCAGATTTCCATGAACTTTTGAGTAAATTTTGTTCAGAGGAATTCCGTCATATTTTCTACTAATCGTTTCAGGGGTTATACGACTACTGATCGCTTCACCGTAAACATTAGTTACATCTGATTTCAGATAAATCATTTAGATATAGCTTCATATCCCTGAATCTGCAAAACTGTCAGACGTGTTATTTTACTTGTCTTAGACAGCTTCTGTTCATTGTGTGTGGGAACTTTTCCATTAAACAATAGTTTCATGTTATCATAGCTTTACTTTTGTTTCGTCTATCTACTAAATTTAGTGGGGCTGTGGTGACCCGGTAGTAAGGTCTCAGCTCATGAGCCGTAGGGTTTCAGATTCGAGAACTGATTCCACTGAAGAGCCCTCTTGTTAGGGAGGGTCAGCTGAATGTTAAATCTGTCAGAATCAAACGTCCTCCCGCAGGTGTGATGTGGAGAGTAGGGAGCGACAGCTCAAGGGTCGTCCTCATTATCTAACCATGACTCAAAATTACGAAGTCCATCTCAAAATAGACCAAGCGTTG
This sequence comes from Argiope argentata, assembly GCA_026289955.1. NCBI lineage: Eukaryota > Metazoa > Arthropoda > Arachnida > Araneae > Araneidae > Argiope > Argiope argentata. The sequence goes on along the minus strand of JAOUZG010001904.1, from coordinate 1,034,998 downwards.
TTTTACAACGGGACGTTAATATAACAAAAATAAATACTAAATTTAGCGATATTACAACTCCACTTCTTTTATTAGTTTTGTAAGTGATATAAATATTAAACAATGTCCTTTTTTAGCTGTGAATAATAGAAGAAAAATCTCAAAGCTAAATAATTACTCGTGGAAATAACGCTCGTTCAATACGCAATGATTTAAATGAATGAAATTTGCTGTGTAATCTTGTGAATAAAATTTCAATTCTGTGTTAAATTTGATATCCATCGTTTGAAAAGATGGCGGCCTAAATACAAATTCAGTCATCTTTTGTTCTTATTAAAGAACAAAATACAAAAATATCATATGCGGGATTTCAAAAAAAAAGATTAAAATGAAATCTGCTCTACATATTTCAATGTATCATGACAGAATATTATTTCTTGAACGCCCAAGCACCACGTGCTCGTGCAAGTTAAATTATATTTTCATTCATTTTAATCGTTTCACCGAATGAGTTACTTTAGAACTGCAAACGATCAAAAAAACTTTGTATCGCATTTATTGTTTAAAAATTATCTCATTTTCTATTTATTTTCTTTCGTATAATCACGTGCTCAAAATGTCATTTTTCTAGGTTTTATTTGCTATAGTAATTATCTTAATTTTTTAAAAAATCAGAGCTTTTGTAAATGAAAGGGCAACATGTTATTAAAAGCAGGTTTTTTGAGATGGTCGTGCAGATATTAAAATTTTTATTTTTCACCTACGGATTTTTGTTGAAAACCTTATCCCCCAAACATCATGCTCTGACGTGATAAAAATTAGAGCATTCATAGCAATCCCTACCTTGCTCGTAAGACAGTTATATAACATCCTTATTAGAGAATATGCAATAGAGTTTTGGAAGACAATTCTTGCTGGATGTTTGGTGCTATTAGAATTAATAAAAGCTACAAGTCTTAAAGATCTTTCTAATATTCGTCTTGCATGATCGAGCTTCCATTCGATTATTTAAAAACTACCTCCATCTTCGTCATGAATATCTAGCTAAATCAACTTATTAATTACTCATCATTATAGGAAGCTTCTTATCAAAGTGATCCAGTTCAGATGTCATCCTTATCGTTTGAACTGGGTTGAAAATTAAAAGATCTGTTCTAATATAACCCTCGTTTTGCTTCAAAATGAGACACAGATATAAATTAAAAAAATTAATTAAAACTAATAAATAATAATTGAAAATTATAATATTAATACAGTTTAAATCTTCTGTGTGGAAATTGTAACCCCTCGCACCCATTTATATGGAGGGAAAATTAAGTACATCAGATACTTGCTCATGCAGCCTTTACCCTCTGCGTATTTCCCAATTCTACGAGTTTTGCCCCCGAATATTATTCGTAGCGACTCTCTTTTAGCAAATCTGGACGTCGTGAACAATCAAGGAATAAATTTATAATCTATTCATTTTCAATTTCTCCAAGTAAAATAATCAACAAGCACAAAAAGTCAAAAGCAATTTAGTGGAACTTTTTTTTTCTCACCGCATGTCTGATAAGAAATCCTTAAAAGAAGATTATCCCACTTATAATATGGAGAATCTTTATTTGCATTCGAATTCTGTTTTATGTTGAGGAAGATTATGTAAATGGGTCTGGGTAAGAGTGAAATCGATAGTGTTAATACGTTTTTGTATCTTTGTAGTAAATTCTATTCTGTGAAAAGAATAAAAAGAATCTATCTACGCTCACAAAAGAAAGTCCATTTAACTAACCGTGATTGTCAAGAAAAGAGCTCTCCAAAAAGAGCTCTATTGTAATTTCAGATACTCTTGGTTGTTGTTTATTTATTAATTTTTCTTTTAATAAAAACTGTCATCCCTTTTTGTCGTGAAATGTTGTGTTAAATTTGTGTTTTATTTTTGCTCTTTTCTCTCATTATCCATTACTTTTTTTGCTATTTTATTGTTTTTTTTTCATTTTCTAAGATTAGTAAAGCAGAATGGAATAAATCGAATGAAGAAAAAGGGAAGAAATTGGATTAATTTAAAACTATAAAGAATCGGGAAATAATAGGTTATTACTATTATTTTCTATATATCTTTTTCTTTCAAGATCTGATGAACTATAAGAAAGTCAAGAGCAGCAAATAAAATGAATTTATAACCAAAATGTATATATAAATATAGTTTTTCGAAATAATTGCAGTGAGGATTCACAAATTTACCATATCGGCAAACTAAGTTTGACCCTCTTTTCGAAAGAAAATGTTTCTAATATTTGAATATGGACTTTGCCATTCTTTTGAACCTCCTTTTTAGTTTTAGTTTAGATATTTTGATCTCTGACAGTTTTTCAGTTCTGGAAAATCCATCGGATCTAAGCCACGCTCACGATGAAAGGTTGAAAGATAAACAAAGGCCCAAGTCTTTCACAACGGAACTTATTCAAAGAGTTGATCAAATACTTCGAAGACTCAAAGAGAAGCGAATTATTCTGGAATCCAGGGCAACACGCTAGGGTCATCCAGCATGCCAAGATTGCAAATTTGGGAGGGTTCTTCTGGGTTCTTAAAATACTACCAAACTAGATAGGTGTTCTTAAGATTTTAGAACTGATAAGTTCAGATATTACTGCTATATTGTTTGATTAAAAGATAATTCAAAGGACTGAGGAGCTTCAGAGATTGTTAATACTCTCTTCCTTCTATTTTGTTGTTGTTATTCTTTAAAAAGAGGATCGAAAGCTTATTTGAAAACCGGTATGGCAAATATGTGAATTTCCAAGACAATTATGTGATAATAATAGCCACGTTCATACAGGATTTTTTCTGTTTTCTTCTAACTTTTATACAGTCCATCGAGGTTTGAATTAAAAATCGATTGATTTTTTGAAACCGTCTCTTATACTTTCTAATAAATATACATGTGTTTGCCGGGGTCCTGACATCGGGGTAGCCCGTCTTCCCTGAGAGCTATCCATACCGGTTTCGAGTCCCAGTTCGGGCTATGTTGTTCTTCTGTGTTATATCTATAAGGTGTATGAATCGGATTCTCTGTAAAAGGGGACTGTGCAAGCGACTGTGATGAGTGAATGGCTAAGTCGTACTTTTGACCCTAGTTGGCGCTACTTCAAAACAAGAGACGGCCCCTTCGACTTAAAACTCACTGATGCCTTGGCGAAATTTGATCATGGCAAGTGCTACTTATAACAATAATAAAATACATGTGCATTTTTAATTGTGTATCATTGGAGAGCAATAATTACCATATACTTTATTAACTCGCAATCTTTTTCAGATATTCTCTAAGATGCAGTTAATGTGGAAGAAGCAGAAAATAGAATAGTAATTCAGATGCCATTTTCGGACCAATGAAAATCTAAATTTGACACTGTGTAATTGCAGCCGTAAAATTATGGAAAAAAAATTCATATATTAATAATTGCAATTTCGAGTAACCTCCTTTACTTGTTTGTGAAAGTGGAGATCAACAGATGGTTAATTCCTTGAAGATTTTGGTTGAAAATTTTTTGTATGTTTATATTTCAGTTATTAAGTCTGAATTAATAATTGGAATTTCGAGTAACCTCCTTTACTTGCTTGTGAAAGTGGAGATCAACAGATGGTTAATTCCTTGAAGATTTTGGTTGAAAAATTGTTGTATATTTATATTTCAGTTATTAAGTCTATGAATCAAAATTTATAAATCTATCTCTTTCCGTTTTGCAGTTATAATATTATATTCGGACAGCCGAAAAATAGACTCAGTTCAAAATTTCACATAAATCTAAATTGGAGCGGCAATCCAAATTTCAGTCTTCTAATGGAAAGGTGTTTCTTTAAGCTATCATGAACACATAACATAACATAACGCCATCCTATGCTCCTGGTGCCTTTAACGTTAAGTTATCTAACCAGTTGGATGAGCACAAGATGTGTGTGTGTGTGTGTGTGTGTGTGTGTGAGAGAGAGAGAGAGAGAGAGAGAGAGAGAGAGAGAGAGAGAGAGAGAGAAATTTTCTAAAGGGGAAAAAAGAGACGATGTAGCATTCAGGGATTTCCAGAGAGAATGCCATCGGTGTCAAATCTTGCACGAATCTCTTCAATTTTCTCTGTAGTTATAACTGGATAGAGGGGACAAGAATGTTGAAAAAAAAATGGTGATTATGGGTTGAACTTACAGGGGAGTTAGATTACCACCTGAAAAGGGGGGGGATGGACAAATTAAATTGTGAACAAATGTATGACAAATAAACAATAACTATAGAGTCAGAAATGCGTAGCGTCCATCTGGGTCTTGATTTCCATCTTGAGATCTGCCCTTTTGAGGGACTTTTTAAGTTATAACTTTGGCTGATTTTCACAAGGGGAATTCTGGTCTCAACTAATGTAGGTCTTGAAGAGGTCTTGGTATTTATACTATCATGTACACACATAATTCCAAAAATGTTTTTTTTTTTAATTTAGGAGGTTTGAAACGTGGCAATTCGCCAACTTCATGTGAAAACTCACAAACGTATAAAATCCGGAAAAACTGCTGAACGACTCATCGAGTTGCCCTGAAATCTGGCACAAAATATGGTAGAATGAATAAAAGTCATGAATAAAAGAAAACAGCATTTATCTCGGGAAACGTCTGTCTAATATGGAGTATGACCATCATGTCCTGCTTTACAAATCTTTCAGTGAACTCTCATATTGTTTGTGAGATTGGCAATAAATATTTATGTCAATAAAACCCAATTTAACTAAACCTTGGCTTTTCAGAATTTTTATTGAAGGGAGGGGGAGTTATACCGTGCAATGGCTCTTTCTAGACCATCCAATTCATGTTCAATAGGATTGATATCCGGAGAAAAATGATATAGGATTGATATAGGAGGATATCCTCGAAAGCCAACTTATACGCAAATATTCTCTTTTTATAGAAAATCTTCAACAATCTGAGCTCTGTGTGGCCCCGCATTATCGTCCATGTAAGTGAAGTCTGGACCAATAATAACCAGGAACAACCTCACATAGGTTTCAAAGATTTCCTCTCTGGTCAGCTCATCTTAATCCAACAATTGCGTAACCTATAACCGGTTACACTGACCCACTTAAAATCACACGGAAAAATCTGAATGACTAGACAGCCGTAACACTGGCGAGAACTGTGGTTGAGTCCTGAGGACCATCACCGGCTACGACACAGCCCTTCCCATGAGAAGTATGCCCCATCATCAACGGGAAGCAGCTGACACAACCTTTTTCTTAAGCATCAGGGAGGCAAGAACCAATCACCATACCGGAAGCTTCTCACCATAACTTCTGATGTGCCTCCTCCCAGTGGGAGTGAAAAGTAGTCTAAATTCAAACGTCTAGGAAATTTATTCAAAAGATGGTAAAGAAAGAACATTTTTTAAATAGAATTAAATAAAACCGAGAACTTTTTATGCAAAATTCTAGGTAATAGAAAATGTAAAAGCCTTCATTAAGTTAAATTCAAAAGGCCCACATGCATCAACTGCGTTTTAGATAAAAACAAAGTTTTCTTTAGGACACAGAAAAAGAAACATCGAGTGCATGATATATAGATGCAGACACGGATTTGTCTGGAATGTCTAGATTTGTTCCGAAAAAAAAAAACGCCCATTCCTTTACACAAAAATGCAAAAACGGACATTCAAGCAATAGTCTTTTTCATGCTGCTTTTGAATTCTTTATCATTGAATCATTCGGTCTGATTCAACGTCAAAAAAAAAGAAAGAAAAAGGAAGGGAGAAGGAAAGGATGAAAAAAAAAAGTTATTGGTTAGCAATACGGTTGGGGTAAGGGTCGGAGGATTTATAGAATGATAGAAAAATTGTCATTTCATTTTACGATCTCTTACCAAAGGTTTATGACGTCATGAAAAGATCACGTGATGAGATAAGATAGTGTGTTTCGACTCTAGTCGTAAAATTGGAGACGGGGACATTATACCGCCGGCCCGTATTATGATGGCGTTGAAAAATTAACCTTTTAGGGCCGTTATTTGAATCCCGGTCTTGCAGTAAGGTGATAACCCTTTAACAAACAAATTGATAAAAATAATTTAACAGCTGTAGTTTTATTGAATATAATGTCGTGGTTTCATAAATGGAAGCTTTTTTTCTTAGGAGTTGAAAATTATTTTGCATGTAAACTAGGTCGGAGTTTTAAAGAAATAAATTCAGTTAGGAGTTTTTGTAAACGGGATTAAAATAGGTAAGGGATATAAAATATTATATAGCTTTGCAAATTTTTAAGAATCAAAGAATAAGAGACGAATAAATTGGTTTTTGTTACAGATTAAAATGGTTAATAATAATAATAAGGTAAATTTGAATAATGGATAATTCAATTATTTTCATTTCACAATAATATAAATTATTAGGAAAATCTCGAGGAATAAAACAATGAGAGTAGTTTTCTGAAACTTAATCGTATGCTTTTCGATAAAAGTGTGATTAAAAAAAAATTTTTTTAAATAAAAAATTGGGCAAGGCAGTAAATAGCACTAATGCTACATAGAATATGAAATAAAATATTCACAATGGAGCTTTTTTTAAAAAAAATTACAAATTACAAATTAAGTTGAACTTTCCCATTCATAAATCCATAAAGTATTATAACATATATACTATATATGTTATAATATTTTATGCATACATCAGTAAAATATTAGCAAAAGTGGGATTTTACATTGCTGCAAGTTATGAAAAATTGTATTATAGTTGTCTTTTAAAATGTTTTTCGTTACATATTGCTAAATTAATTGTCTTGTATTAAACAAATATCTTTAAATGATACCGATTCGATAATAGTGGTAGTTTTAGCTAAATTTTGGACCATTTAATTTTTTTAATTGCCTAATTTCTAAATATAGGTAACATTGTTCAACTGAAATTCAAACCATTTTTATTGTTTCCTCAAATATTTAAAGCTTGACATTGTTCAGAACGAAAGAAGAAAGATTATTTTTGGTTTTAAAATAGTTTAAAAGACAAATAAAAATTGAAGTTACAATACCTCTGAATTAGAAGACAGATGAGCATTGCATTTATGTTTCTAAAAAATTATCACTGCCCAGGATAACCTGGTTGGTAGGGCGTTGGATTTACACCCCTTGGGTTGAGAGCTCGAACCCCCTGACGAAGACTCTCTCTCGCTCTGTGTGGTGGCTGGCACACGTTAAATCTGTCGTAGTCCCAAAAGTCCACCATGTTGAGAGTAATACCATTGAGGGTGCTGGGTTAGAGGTGATGATTCTCTGTTCTATATTTTTATTAAGATCTGTGGATGAATGAATGAAATGCATGAATGAAGTCCGCTCCGTGAAAAGGGTTTGTGACTTGTGTGGGCTAGAAGTTAGACTTCTGTTCTCCGGTGCTCCGGGGTCCATATCCTCAGAAGCTACTGCACCCTTCCTTCTGTTGTAAAATGGATCACTAGAACAACAAAACTATCTGCCATTTTGTCTGTCTGTGAACATGATAATTCAACGTCACATTAAGTTAAATGGATGCAATTTGGTTAAGTTCTCTTTAAATCAAATTTGTACATTCTTATTAATTTTTGTTGTAAGTTTATTTAAAAATGTTATTTTATCTTTCTTTTTCAAATAAAACCAAATAAAATGCAAAACTATACAAATAAAACTTGGTACGTATTTGTCAGTATCTAAAGACTATTCACATGAGATTTTAATCAAAATCCGTGAATCAACTGTCTGTCAGTTTGCATGTAAATACGATACCTGTGAAAAACAGTAAAATGAATGAAATTTGATATTTGAATTTAAAAAATTAAAATTGTGATTTTGCTTCAAATTTAAATTTCATTCTGTGGAAACAAGACTTCCACATCGCCTACCTGGTGTCTTCAATACTAAGCTGAAATCTGAAAATAAAAATCTGCGCACTCGGGATCCACTTTTTGAGCTGAGAGAAAGAGAATACTATTTTAACTAAGTAGCATACAAGCCAAGAAAACACTCTAAATGATTTGCTTTTCATTCTAGTTCAGTGAATGGGTGTTTTTGATGTTCATAATTATTTTTTCAGAATAATTGCTCTCAATATGCTAATTAGGTTACTAGTTTTCTGCTCGCTCTAGAATTATTATTTGAAGTTATTTTTTTCTATATAAAAGAAATATATGGCGATGCGTATTTCAATGCCTTAGGCATGAAGAGCACCATTAAAATATGAAAGTACAATAAGTGTCAATGGGATTTCCATCTACATTGTTTCGTCCGACCCATAATCGCTCAACTTTCGAAGATGAAGGAATTAATCATTATATCAAAACAACTACGTGAAAATTAGAAAATAAAATCGAAGACTATCGAAGTGCCATCACAATCCAAGATTGGGAGTACTCGAAATATTTTTGTGCTGAAGTTGGAATTTGGATTAAACTTTAAGCCTTTTGTCTTTGTTTAGTTTAGATATATTAACGTCCCATTTTAAAGCACTAATAGTGTTATTTTGGGGCGGACTTTGAAATTTTGAACCTCGCTCAGATGACGAAGTCACCACCTGAGTCAGGTTTCAAGGCAACACTTCCTTTCATAAAATTATATATCAGGTTTCATTTTATGTAAGTTTGTAAAAATATATAGAGTCTTAAAATGAAATTCTTTCATATTATATTGCCATATTTTGTAATTTGACGACCACTAAAATCAAAATGCGAATTTATTTTTAATAAATAGAAGATCAGAAAGCATGAATATATTTTTCTCGATTTTTTCGTGTGTTTTACAATATAATGTTTTTAATGTTTTAAGACAGAATTGTTGAAATTAATTTTGCATCCATTTCATTTTATAATGCGCATCAGAATAAGTAGAGAAGCAGATAATCAGCGAGGTGTATTTGGTCCGAAATTTGGCTCTTTTGAATGCTGTTTTAGCGAGAAAATCTTGATTGTCTTATAAAGAAAAACATAAAATCAAATATTCATCAAAATTTAAATATTGAATTTACTAACAGCTGTAGTATTTTTTCCTGTCTTTGTTTATTTCATGCAAAAAATAATCGGCAATAAATGAAGCTTTATTTTATTTGGCAGTTTAGTTCATAACAATACAATATGATAAAGGATGAATTAGATAAATATTTTAAAATAGAATGCATATAAGGTATAAACTTTTATACCTGAAGAATAAAATATAAATGCATTTGATCATAAAGGCAGTTATTTTTATTTTCTCGTATTCGAAGTATAGAAGAAATACTATTATCATTAAAAAATTCGAATTCGAGATTTTGTTATATATTCACGTTTTACACCTCTCTGATACTGAAAGCCACATTTAAAGAAGCTATGACGGTCTTTCTGTGAACACCATAACTCAAAAACTCTTTGGGTTGGTGACTGAAATTTGGTACATGGAATTAAGACCCAACTTATTGATTTCTATCAAATATGAAACTAAACGCATTTACAAGAAGTTTCGCTGGATGGCTACTCTAGTAAGTTATCTCGATAAACACAAAAAGCTAATTAAATAAAACTTGGTACATGAGTTTATTACTTAAAATATTGGAACTTTTAAAATTTGGAGCGAAATACTCTAAACAGGAGCTTTCTATTGGTCTCCAATTGCGTAAGCATGTAAAATGCACTCATAAATACAATAACTAAAATCAATGGAGACCGCGATGGTCTGATAGTAAGGACTTGACTTTTGAGCCGATACCTGATTGTACAGAAGAACCATCGTGGAAGGGGATTTATTTCACATTAAATTTATAAGGCCCAAACGCCATTTCGCTGGTGTAGTGTGATGTAGAGAAGTGGGTGCCTTCTCAGATGTCGCCCTCATCATCTGATAGCTGTTCAAAATTACGTGGTCTGCACCAGAACAGCGCTAGTACTTCTTTATAACGAGGCGTTAATATAACTAAACTCAACTGACTTAAATTAATGAAATGCGTCAAGCAAGTTTGGGAATACAACGTAAGTTTTTTTTTGTTTCATTTTGGTATCAATTGGTTGCAAAAAATGTGTCACAAATATTTTCTCTCTCGATGGATTCTGAAAATATGCTAAATTCACACCAAAGGCCTACATTTCGTAACCATTATTCCTAAATGTCATCAAGTATCCAGGACTTTCATTCCAATATCCATGATTTTAGGCTAGGATCAAGGGGAAATGATCTACTTTGGAAAGTATGTAAAAAAAATTCAGGAAAATCAGTTTTGTTCTTTGAACATTTGATCAGTTTTTTTGAAATAGAAATATCACTTCAAGTATGTATAGTTTTATTTTCAGTATAATTCCAGTGTAGATGTTTTGATTTGTACGTAAATAAATAATATTAACGTTTTTTTAAAAGTGAATTCTACTTCAACAAAGCAACATTTTATTTTAGTTACTTTTTATTAAGTAATTCTATTTTAAGTATTAAAAATTAAATAAACTTAATTAAAGAATAAATATTTGAAAAAACTGTATTATTAACTTCTTTGCTGGCATCCTGGCACAGGGGTAGCGCGTCTTCCTCGTGATCTGGAAGTCCCAGTTCGGGCATCGTTGTTTTCATTCCGTGTTCTATATGCGAGGTGTGGGAATGCGCACCCCTGTAAAAAGGGGCTGTGCAAGCGAATTTGATGCATGAAGTAGCTAAGTCGTACTCTTAGACTTAGTTAATGTTATTGAAAAAAGAACAAGAGACGCTCACTCGGCTTAAATTGCTGACATATCTATCGGCGGGCTTGTAAGTGCCATAAGTAAGAGCAACAGCAATGAACTTTCTTTATTTCATTTTGGATGAATTAATATTTGAAAAAACTGTATTAAAATGACATATCATTCATTATAAGTTTAAAAAAAATGTATTTGCACTTGCGTAGATGAATGAAAAATATTTTATTTACGATTGAATTTGTAAACTATA
>JAOUZG010001904.1:999291-1024011 GCA_026289955.1 Argiope argentata | reverse complement strand
AATATAGGGGAATCAACTAATAGTAGGATTTGAATAAATGACTATTCTGTAACAAAGTTTTTTGAAAATAATAAGCAACCAAGACACTGAAAATGTGGGCTTTCACTTTATTTTGTATAAAAACAACAACAAATTTTTGAAATAACATTCGGAAAACTAATTGTGAAAAATGTGTCGGATAACCTTTACCTTTTTAATTTGATTCAATGAATTGTAATAAATAAAATCACACAAAAGTACCCCAAAAAAGATTTTTCATTAAATTAAAATCATGAAATATAAACAGATTAATTAATATTTGTCTTTTATATTTCTCATGAAATGAGATTTAGATTAAATTTATGTAAACTAAATTTTTTTATTAAACATACAATATCAAAAAAAGATAAACGGTTTTCATTTCTTTCAAATACAGATCCACGAATTATTCAGGATAAACTGATATGTTTCAAGATATTTCTTGTGAATAAATGCCTAGTAAATTTATTTAAAATTAATTGCTACTTTCCACATAGAATTCAATAAAGGCTAAAATCTTGAGACGAGAATCAGAAAGAAGATTGAAAAAGGGGGGCAGTATAATGAAAATTTTCATTTCGCGAGATTTTAATTTTCCATTACATCGCATAAAATAACAAAATAAACTCGAATCAATGAATTTTTGAAATTGAACTGGCTTCAAACACAGAGTTAAATTAATTCCAAAATTGAAAAGGATGAAAAAGTTATTGATTGTTTGTGAGATTATTCTAGAGTCAATTTAAAGCTCTGCTTTGAAGTTATAAGAAATTCATTTTTTTGAGAGGATTCCTACATTTTGAATCGTGATCAGATTATTTTTCACTATAGCTTGAAAATCAAATAACGAATGATTTCTCCTTTTTATAAATTAATTTTAAGAATTAAAGTTTTTTTTTAATTCTCTCTAGAGAACTGAAATTTTTTCTAATGATCACAAATCGATTTATTCATCAATTTAAATACATTTTTTGTACTTTGAAGATCTGTATTCTTAGAGCGTGCCTTTTTGTAAATTAGTATTTTAGTTATTATTAGTAGTTATATTTTGTATATTAGTATTAGTACTTATATATTTTTAGTATTAGTAGTTATATTTCAATTTATTTTGTATATTAGATTCAAAGTGATAAGTTAAATCGATTTTATTTCTTCTTAATATAATTTTATTTTTATGTATTTATTTTGCTTGATATCTTACGTTGTGCTTAATTGAATGTTACTAAACTCATATAAAATAATTTCCTTTTTATATAGTTTTACTAACCCTTTGCACTCGATGGTGCCTCTTCGGCACCATTCAATACGGTGCATCATTTTAACGTTTTTTTTTTTTTTCAATTTTGATTAATGAAAATACCTACAGATGAAAAAAAGATGGTTTTCAATTTTAAGCATAAACACACACAAATTTGGTGCAATAAACATGCCCTTATATATTGAATGATTATACATCGAATTATTTTCCAGTATACAAAGGGTTAATATTTATAATTATTTTTATATATTGTGTCTCTATTATATATATTTTTACTTTCTTGTATATAAAGTATAAAAAAATATATTGTAATAATCAAAAAGTTCAGTATGGAAATTTTAACGAATCTCTGTTTCTGAGGGTCACTGAATCTGAAAAACAAACTTTTGATATTATGTCTGTTTGTCAATGAGTCAATGCATACTATAACTAAAAAACGCTTTGAGATAGATGAATAAAATTTACATCTACTATACCTTATAGATTTTACCTTAAATTTACCTCAAATTTTGAACGAAAGCCGCTCAAAAGATGTCTGTCGAATTACTAGAATGTAAATTAATACGGTAACTACAAAAAGAAGTGAATTAAATAGATAACGTTTGGTGCTTAATTATAATATATGTTATATGAATACAATCAAATTTGGAATGAAAGCCGTCAATGTGTTGTTCATTTGCCGGTCTGTAATTTCACAAGCTAGATTTCATATTTTAGCAACATTTTATACAAGTCTGTAATTTCAAAAATACTGTGATATAATAAATAAAATTAGTCGTATGATTTTGTGATTATAAATACAGTTCTATTGCAAGTTTTCCTTTCAATTAGTTTGGCAAAATGCATCCAAAATGCAAAATAGATTTCCTGACACTTCTTGTATATTAATCGCTTATCAGCGATTATTCTAAAAAAATCGACAATGATCACAAGTTAATAAGATTTTTCGTAATTGTTGTTAGCCCAATAACTTACAAAAAAAAAAGATTTGGAAAGGTAATTCCAGTTGATGTTGGAATTCTATTTTTTATATATTTTGTAAACTCAAAAGACTCGCATTTATGCAACATTGTTAAACTTAATTTATAAGATTACTCACCGAAAATTACTGAAATCTTTACAATATATGAAGTAAAATTTGTTTCGAATCCATCATTTCTATATGCCAATATTCTTATTCGATTTTGGAGTGCTCTTCTTCCAGACAATTAGATAATAATGTAAGTAAAATATTGATCTGGATCTTCCAGGTGTCGAGTGAATGGACGAATCGTGATCAGGTAACGAGGTTAATGCCTGAGCCGTCATCCTTCTAAACATTTGGCATTGAAACAGATTAAAGAAGTTAGATTTTTGTTTACTACATATCAGATCCACAGGCGTTTGTGGATCTTTTGACAAATGATGTCAATCTATGTAACTTCTGATATGAGACGTGTAGATCTGATATGAAACGTATATGGATCTCATTGGAAGTATGAAGGCGTCTTAAACTGCTGATTTTTAAGGTCGTTTCTGTTTGGTCCTTGAAGTTCGCTAATTTGTTCTAGTGAAAAATTTGAATCGTTTCAAATAATTTGTATTTCAACTCGCGCAGTTACTACTAAGTTCCAATACGTTACTTAAAAAATATAACTGAAAAAAGTCCCCTGATGTTCACATATTGAGCCCAATTTATTATCATGTCAGAAAATGTTGTTTTGGGAATGAGGTTAATGGCATCAATAAAAATCCGAAAAATGAAAACTTTATTATCTGCACGTGCATCTAAAAAAAAATCGGCTTTTAATAACGCGTTGTCATTGCATTTACAAAAGCTCTTATTTTTTAAAAAAGTTGATGACTACAGCAAATAAAATCTAGGAAAATGTCATTTTGAACATGATATTATATTACATGAAATGTGATATATTTTTAAAACAATAAATGCGAGGCAAAGTTTTTGGGTCGTTTAAAATATCAAAATTATTGATTCAATGAAACAACTAAAATTAATAAAAATACTATTTAACTTGCACGAGCATGTGGTGCTTGGCCGTTCAAGAAATTATGTTCTGATATGATACATCGAAATATGCATAGCAGATTTCATTTTAATCTTTTTTTTTAAAATTACAATCTAACATTCTTTCTAATTTATTTTTAATTGCATTTATATCTCTTTGTAATTTATTTTTTTTATCTCCCATTCTTTGGTTTTTGTAATATTTTTCTATTTTGTAAAACTAGTTTCATTCAATTTTTACAACTGTATTAAATTTTTTTTATGAATGAGCTTTTCATCGACTTAACGCCTCTGATGACACACATAATATCCTAATCAAACTTACAATCTAATATTATGACTTGATAGATAAGAAATTTTCTATTATTTACCGTGACTGTTCATTTTGAGCCTGGGAACTATTTTTGATGCTTTTATAATTTTGGGTTTTCGTTTTATTCATTTATGCCTTTACATTTTAAAAAATTTAATATGATTTTGAGCTTTGTAATTTTGTATTATCTGCTGTTAGTTTAAATAATTTTTTTTGAATTTGGTTTGTGGTTTGTTTTGTCAGTGTATTTTTGACACATAGATCTTTAACTTTAATCTTTTTTATATGGTGCTTATTCTTAATAAATAAATAATTTTTTTCTGTACTTTTCAATATAAGAACAGAAAAGAAAATTTGTTGCAAAATGTGCCACAATTGTATTGATTATATATTTCTGTATATAACTGCAAGAAATACATCAAACCCACCCAATATTAACTCTGCCATAATCAATGAAACATGGTAATAAATAATAAATTGCGCGTGATCAAATACATTTTTGAATTGGTATTCAAGATTTCTAGGAAAAATCAAAGACATTTTTAACTTTTTACGCATGGTATACCCCGGAATAACTTGTATTTACGGAACCGACCGGATTTTTTTGAATGTCCAGAACACATACAGACTTTTAAAATTTTTCAGGAATATTATATAACAATATTGAACTTTTATAACAATTTTATCTTTATCTTTGTCACAAGCATCCAAAAAACAGCATATTTGTTTTAGCATATAACAATTTGGTTTAACATCTTATGAAAAGATTCAAGGCCAATAAGTTGTAAATAGAAAAAAAGACAACAAAGAAACAATAATAAAAAAAGATTAAAAATTGCTTCTTTGCTTCTCGTCATAATTATTCAGCAAAAATAGAAAAATTTTACCCATATATCAATGTTAAAACAATGCAAAAATCTGGATGATTTTTGGAAAAATATCTTGGGTACTAAAGGGAAATCAGTTCAAACAATAAAGTAAATTGTTTAATTTATACTTCACAGATCATACAACGAAAAATAGCAATATATCCATAAAATAATTAACATTCCAGCGAGCTAGTCATGAGGGTTTCGCAAAGAATTATGAGATGGTTATCGTGCTACCTTTTTCAGAAACTTTATAGAAAAATTATCGAACACCCCTTTGCGCGAGAAAGAAAGAATCTTTATCGCATGCTCTAACAAAAGCCTTACAGAAAAGAAAGAGAATAATTTTAAATAAGTGAAATCAACATTAATTTAATTTACAATGGTTTTGTGAACGACTACTTCGCTGCCATCACCCCCACTTAAGATAAGATCAAGAAAACAACCACCGAGTTCCCCCGGTACCGGTGTAAACACGATCCATACCGTGCACCCCTTCTACATAGTTACAGATAAGGGATAGATTAACACCTCCGGAACATCCCGTTCTCGGGAGTTCTAATTGGGACCTGACCTGCCCCCGATGACAAGGGGAAATTAAAAAAAAGAAAAAGACAATCTTGCACCTCCAATCCCAGTCCCAAGTTGTCACGTGCTTTTGTATTCGGCCGACGTGCGCGGCCCGGTCTGCGCACAGGAGGCCGATCCCTCGATTCCCCTCATCCCTCGGAGAGACCGACCACTTCTGCAGTGCAGTGCAGGCGATCACCCCTCATCTTCACTTCTCTCCGTGTGTGTGTCTGTCTCTCTTCGCGTGTCTCGTATGTGTCCTGTCTGTAGATCTCCGCCCCTGCACAACGCGTGTTTCGCACGAGGAGGAAGAAGAAACGTCAGCCCCGGCCCCGTTGCCCTTTGACTTCCCATCTCTTTCGCCCGCCGCCGGAGTGTGTTTATTTTTCGTTCTTTTACCTTCCTCCAGCCCCCGTTTCGGTGTGATTTGGAAAGGGATTCTCTCGTCTGAGGTGTCAGCATGAATTATTCGGGTGTCAGCTCGAGGCCTGGGGGAGGCGGAGGTGCCTCAGGTTCCACCCGGTACAAGAAAGCGGACAGTGGGCCAAAAGAATCGGGTGATCATGGGGACGACGACATGGTAAGTCTGTTTATTCTAAATATTAATAATCTATATGTATAAAGAAAAAAGAATGCCGCATCACAAATTTTATGTAGAGATTATTGTTACAGGTATATACGATAACCACGTGTTCATTTCATGTTAAACATAAGATACTGTGCCATGTGTTTTATCAAGGGATTGATATATTTCTTTTTAAATTTTGATACATTTAAACTTTATTTAACGAAGAAGTTGTATTTAGCATGATTTAAACAAATAAAAAAGTCATTTGATTATATTCTAATTAATGATTTTCTTTATTAAAGAATTAATATCCTTTTTTTATAGTAATAAATTAGAAAATACCTCCACGTGTTTTGCTGAAATAACTAAATAAATAGCAATTTTTTATTTATAAGAATGTTTTGAGTTTTGTTTAATCCATCGTCTTTTACTTTTCAAGGATTATGCGACCGATCAATAAATTTCATGACACTCTTTGGAATGCATGCCGTTTTTTAACTATCGTGTTGTTTATTTCACTCAAGTTTTAAATTTTTTAGAGATATATTGTTGCATATCACTCCTCCTTATTATTATGACGCTGTTATCATTTTGCACATCATTTTCTTAAAATATGTATCATGGAGTGTGAAATCCGTATTAAATAGGTTTTGAAAAAATGTCTATATATACTGATGCAAATTAAAAATAATTTAGTTCAAATTTATAGCCTTCGTCCCTTTTGTTGTTTGATTTGTCTAAATGAAAATTGTCAGGGCAAAAAATATAAACAGGAAATTTTTCAAGAGTTTATTAAAGCAATATTTCTCAATGTAAATTTTATTTCGAATTTTGTTGTCTGCTTTTTTAAAGTAGCAAATTTCATATAATTATTATCGGCTTGTACGTTATGTAAATAAAGAAGAATTTAAGAAAATTTACCCCCCCCCCCCGAAAAAATATTATTTATTACATTCTATATAATTGATTATCTCTTTTATTTTTATAAAACTAATACTGAAAACATTGTATATTTTTTATTATAATCCTAGAGTAACAAGATATTTTTTATGGAGACAGATTAAGTTAAAAAAGATATTTCAATTTTTTTGTGTATTTAACATAAGAAACTGTGAGTTCACATAGTGATTACATAATATTAAATTAATATTAGAATGTTTTAATTTATAATATAAGATTATAAATTAAAATCGTATATGTAAATAAGTAACCAGTAATAGCTAAAAGTAAAACTTTTCATCAATTAATCGTTATTTCAAAAAATACATCACTTTGATTCTATAATTGGGTTGATGGTTAATGAAGTTCTTCTGACATATTTTTGTCAAAATCTTATTATCTTATCGATTTATCAGATAAGATAATCTAGATTTATCAGATTTACCTTATCGATTTACTGTAATTGGAAATTTATAAACTGAAATCAAGTTATGCAAAAGTATTCCAGCTCGATAAAAAATAATTTGGAATTCATATTATACGTTTTATGAATATTGAATCAAATCAAAATGAAACAAAATTCTCAGAAGAATTAGTATATAATCGAATTAGATATCGGAAAAAGTTTTACTATTATCTGATGAAAATTTTAGAATCTCATTAACACTAAATATATAGCAAATATGCATTATTTTATTGATGTTTAATCGTATCAAAATGAAACTTGAATCTAAATAAAATAGTATGTAATCGAATTAGATTTTGGAAAATACTTTGCGATTAACCGATGAAAGATATCGAATCTCATTGTAGTGAATACAGTAGCAATTTCTAAAAATATGCGGTCGAAATCGTTAGCAGTACTTTTTATTATCTATAAAAATATGTATTAATAATGATGGATCAAGGAGTGCGAGGAGCAGTACACTAAAAATAGAAAGAAAACGTGTCTCCGAAAGATATTTATGTCGCAATCGATGGGAATCCGACCTTCCCCCGGAATCCCTTCGCTTGAAAACAACAACACGTGTTCTGAATTTAAATTTATTATAATTAGGGGAATTTTTACGATTTTTATTCAAGGCAAGTTTTCAATTCCTGTCAAATAATTTTCCTCGCTGGAAAAAGGGATAAAAGTGCGAAATATTAAAGATATGTTTATATGCTGATAATAATGTATTATTATTCTGTTTTTTACTATTAATCATTATAGCAAAATGTGAGAAAATGGTAATAAAATAAGATAAATCTCTGACGGTAATTTATACATTTTAAGCAATCGGTTCTGTAAAAAAGGGCACTTTATTATATTTTAAGGAATCAATTTATCATTTTGGAAATAGTTTTATAATGCGTTTGAAATGAAAATTTTATAAAAAAATGAACATGTATTTTTACCTGAAAAATAATTTTAGATTTCCCGTTAACTAATAAAAAAAATTTTCAATCTGTTTTGCGTATCTATTTTATTTAAAGTTTTAAAAGTTATCGAATTATCGCACATTTTTTCTTATTTATCATCAAATATATGGGGAGCTATTCCTGATTAAGTTAGTTAGATTACACGATGAAATGTTTATTTTAGTTTGGTTTCTTACTTAAATGATTTTTTTTACCACTCAGTTAAAATTGCATTTTCAATTTTTCATTTATTAAATCATAAAAATGTAACAGTAAATTGAAAACTATTTAATTGTATTATTATAGTTTTACAGAAATCCTCTTCAAAAAAAATAAATTAATTAAAAACGGATTTATTGAAAATTCTAATATTTTTTTTATTAAAAATAATTATTTAGAAATAATATAATGTTGGAATCACACCATAATTTTTTAAATTGAAAAAATGATTTTTTTGTCCCGATTGTGTTTATCAATATGATTGAGTATTTTTAGGTATAATGTATTGTTAAGAAATTAATGGAAATATATTCTTTCAGGCATATTGCATACATAAAAAAAGTGTGAAATCTTATTTTTAAGGAGAAACTTAAATATTACTTCGTTTATTTTCAAAATAAAATTTTAATCTTTTAAATCGTTTGTAAACTTCAATTTAAATCATTTCTTCATAGTTTTACCGTAATAATTAAAAATGGATAATGGCGAATTAAAAATGGATTCATAAAGAAAATCCATTGTGGAATAATTATTTCTTTAAATTTGTTCGCCTCATATCTATAAAACCAATTTAATAATCATAATATGCAAGCGTTATTGTTAAAAACCTTTGATGTTGAACTATTTGAACCTTTGACCATTTTAAATTTTCTTCAAAATGGCTTTGACATAAAATTAGTGAAATTTTAAGTACTTTTCTTATATATCAATAAAACAGTCTCGACCCCAGAAATACTTACATTTAGATTTTTTCGGATATTTTTTTTTGTATATGAAAAGGCAATTTAAGAAATTCAACTCCAATAAAAAATAAAAATAAAAAATTACATATAATTTGTATTATTCTAAGTTTTTATTGCTTGTTGAACAAAGAAATGTTAGATGTTACTGATGATGACAGTTAATTTTGAAGCCAAATTATAATTTAATCGTTTTCGTTTCCTTTTTCACAGATCTTATAAATATATAAAGGAGTATACTAAAATAATATAGAAATGTATAACGATTTCTAAAATTAAACAACGATATTAAAAGAACATATTTTGCAAAGCTGGTTTTGCGTTTTTAAAGAGCTATTTCGATATCAAAAGAAAACGCCTATAACATTGAAAAAAAATTGGAAACATGGCTTTGATTTTTTCCCTAATATATTATTTATAAAAAATCGAATGACGTTTATCAAATTTTAAAAATGATTGAAAATATTTTATGAGGGAACAATTTGGAAAGTAATTTTTAATGTCTTAAAACAACAACAAAAAACAAACACAGATATAACCAAAAAGAAATTTGTAATTTATAGAAATTTAAAGAAATAGTTTGAAAATGTGGATTTTAATTTTTCTTAAAGAGATCCTTGAATGTAGCAACAGAAAAATTCATAAAGTTTAACAAAATTTAGAAAAATAAAATCTGTTTTTGAGGGTTTTGGGAAAAGCCTTGAAAGTCATAATAGCAACATTAAAAGGTAAGATGGCTTCAAAAATTAAAATTGAAAACAATATAGACATCTGATTTTCCGTTTTTTATAGGGATGTGAATACTGTAACAACATCAATAACAAAAAATCCCCGCAAATATTTAAAGAGGACATTTTGGAAAACTGGATTTAAGTTTTTTAGAGGGCCTTGAATACTATAAAACCAAATATTACATAGTCTTTTATCGAAATAAAAAAAAAGATACTTTAAAAATCTGATCTAGTTACTAAAAAGCATTCATGCAATTTATTCAGTCATGTTGACATAAAAAACGAAAATAGTAAAAAATCTATTAGTATACAAACATAGTTAAAACTACAATAAAAATTGAAAAGAGAGTTTAACACATTAATCGGTGCAAAAAGGTAGATAATAATAGTAATAGTAAATGATCAAACTAATATCACATAAACACGTAGAAAATAAGAAAACCGAAAAGAAAAAACTCTTTTTCAAAGAAAATTCAGAATTACATCATGAAACAATCCAGTAGAGAGCGCTGTTAAATTTCTGAAGTGAAATGATGCAATAATGTGCGTTTTATGGGAAAACACGTGACTTAAGTGCCGTATAAAATCTTCTCATTTTCATTTATGCAAAATCCTTCAGTAAAAAGGGATTTTACAGAAGGATTTACGGTAAAATAATAAAATGCTTTGAAATAGCTCTAGGAAACATATTTTTGCAGAAGGATTTACGGTAAGATAATAAAATACTTAGAAATAACTTTTAGGAAACATATTTCTAACTTTTCATATAAAACTCCACTAAACATTTTATAAAAAAAGGATATAAGTGACTGATATCGATTTTGTTTCCCCCCCCTTAAATTTGAATGTAAGCATATTTTGAGCACTATAAAATATGTTCACATTTATATAAAAGATACCCTTTGTTATATAATATACTAAAAATCATTTTTGGAAATAGAAGAAGAATATGTTTACTGTTTCATTTTTTTCTTCATTTCATATGTTTTAGAGTTTGATAATAATAGTTTCAAAGGTTGGATATTGATAATAAATGTAAAGATATAATATCTTATCAAATTTTACAAACGTTCGTTACTCCAAAAACAATTATTATAATGATATATGATTACATAATAAGTTATTACATAATAATATATAATGATATATGATTACATAATGATTACAAAATAATATATCATGATATATGATTACATAATTACATAATAAATACCAGTTGATTAAAAATATATGATTAAATACATAATAGCTACATATGAAACATTACGCATAATACATAACCAATCGCGTAAATGTATAATCTATATTGTTCTGTACTTGCATACTCATTTTTCAGCAATGGATTTGGGTGTTATCCAAATTTTATAAGCTATATGGGACTTTGGGTAAAAATATCACTAGGATGGTTAATTTACACTCAAATTCATGTTTGACTTTTAACAAAATGCAAAAAAATATCTATAATCTGTAGTTTCTAGCTGGTTGATATTGAACATGTTTAAGACTCAATTGACATTAAAAAGTGTGAAAAATTATTGAAATTGAGTTTTTTAGTTTTAATTTTTTTAAAGTCTATTTTATTGTAGGATTTGCAATTAGGCGAAGAAGTCGCAAGGTCTGTAGTCTTATATTCTGTGTTTTATACAAATAGTAGTTTTTCCCTACAAACAAAGTGCAATTAGCTGACGACTCAGACAGTAATTACGACAGATTTATCTTTTCTTTCAAAGCATGAATATTTTAAATTTTAGATTTTGCTTTATGTCTCATTTACTTATATTACGACTAACTACAAAATGCTGCTATATATTAACCATACTTTAAATTATTCCGTCTATATTAATTCAAAATTTAAATTTTTTTACATATTTTGCTATAATTACGGTAATAAAATTAGCTATAATTTCATTTGCATATATAGATACATTTTATCAGTAATATAATATTTTAACGAGTAAGTTATAGAATATTTAGTAATTTAGTAATTTTTTAGTAATATAATATTTTAATAACAGTATCTTAAAAGGGTTTTACAAGTTAAAAATATTCTAATTTTTAAAATTATTTTAATAAATTGGAGTGATTTAGCATTTTAAGTAAAAAGAAACTACTTAATTTTGATTATCTGATGCATTCTGAATGCAGAGAAACGTAATAGATGAAAAAAAAAAATTGTTTTGGAGGGGGAGGACAGAAAACTAAATTTTTTTAATTATGATAACATATTGGATACTGAATTGTCTTAAAATGGTAAAAAATAATAACGCAAAAGTTTCTTAACTGGAACTCGTTTCTAAAAATTCCCCCAAATGACTTTTTTTTCTTTCCCTACCTCACCACATAGAAATTGTTGGTTTTTGTCAAAGTATGAATGACACAAGTACTCATATTTTTATTTTTAGATCACCACGCTTTAGCATTTTGCGCTTGTAGTGTGATAAACTCTCCTCCCACCCCAAGTATGCAACATTTATAACCGATGATCATTTTCGAATGTTGGAAACTGAATTATATCTGAAAATTGCAATTTTAGCTGGAAGATAATATGCTAAATTTAATGTATATAAGTAATTGCGTTTTTTGAGTTATGGCATTTATATGCGTTTATATACAGACCAGCAGATGCCCAACACTTGTGTAAATTGTTTTCAGTAACGGATCTACACTTTCGATAGTCAAAAACTGCCTACCTTATTTCATTCACCCTGCTTTTAATAATTTATAGTTACTACTTCCACTTGCATTCGGCTAGAGAGATAGAGACAAATATCCATTATTATATTTATTTAAAAATTTAATTAGAATCTGCGTATTTTCTGTAAAAACAACATAACACATTTCATCTGCCTAGTTTAAGGGTTTTACAGTTATTTTGTTGATAAACATTGAAACAGTGTGACATTGTCCATCAAAATGCGTTTTTACTCAAAATTAAAATTCAAACCTAAAATAAACTAAGCCAACGGAAGTAGTCTCCCGAAAACGTTCTTCTGTATTCTCCCAAAAACGATTTGTTTTAGAGGTAAATCGTTGAGATGTGTTTGAAGTATAAATAAGAAAATTGAATGCATTTCTGGAAAATCTTTTTCTATTTTTTAAAGCCATATTTGGTCATATAACTATAATTGAAGCAACAAAATCATGGATTAAAATTAAATTAATTGCATTTAAACTATATAATACTACATTTTCATGAATTAATTCTTGTATTTACATTATTTAGTTGCTACGTTTGAATCAATTCATTTTAATTCATAGTAACAATATTACAAATTATTGCATTTATATTAACTATTATAGATTATTGCATTTACATTAATTATTATTTATTATTGTGTTTACATGCAGAGTAACATATAGATCAATAAATTCACAAAACTTTTAACGAATTTGGCCCAATATTAGGTACTAATATACACTTTAGTTATTTAATATGTGCACCAAATTTCATCCATCTTGTTCTCTTCGTTTTATTTCCGATAGCCGGACCTCTTTTAGAACGCATTTTAATCAAAATTTGGTACAAATCTATAAATCTAGGGTAGATATCATTTACCAAATACCATCCGTCTAGTTCAAAATATTTTTGAATTACCGTGTTCACAGACACATTGATATATTTCCAAAATTTATAAATTCTTGGATAGGAATTAAAAAAAAACGTGACGATACGGAAAAACTTCGCGAATAGTCACGTGTTCGAATTCTTGCTCACCATAATTCTTTCTGTATTCTTAAAATTCTTACTCTCCGTATTCTTATATCGTTTCATTGTATTCTTTCTTTTCTGCTCTTTGTATTTTTTTTCTCAAAACTGAAAATTTCCAACTCATCAAGTTCTGATACATGGATATTTGTTAAAACACCTGGTTCGAATACTATTTCTGCATATTTTGAGTACGAGAATGTAAAATTCAGAAATCAATTTCTTTATTTGGAAAATGGAATATACCGTAAAAGAAAACAACTATTAAACTAATTCCTATGCTTTTGTCTTATTAATTCAAATTAATGACCACATCGACTTCAAGTTAATTTTTCATATCAATTAAATGTATTCCACCCCAAGTAAACAGTCGTCCTTTCTAGAAATTCACTTGTCTAAACACATTAGATTAGTCACCGGAAACATGAATGTTAAATCTGCTTTCTTAATACTTTAATTATGCAGACCATCAACTGCATTTATTAAAATTGCATATTAGAGCGGCGTAAAATTATTCGTGTCTGATGTACGTTACGAGGTCATGGTTTTAAGCTTCTCGGCAATTAGTACTTTCCCTCGGTTCACGATGTCAGATATCATGGTTATGGTGCTGCTACAGATTTAATGGTCTCTGTGCGAATAAAATAGCACTGCATTATCAAAAGAGGTGATTACTTTGTTTCGAAAATAAAAGTGTGTAGCATAACTTTGAGAGGGTTGGTAATCTTCGTTGTTGAATGTGAAACAAGGAGAAACTTCATAAATATGGTTTTTAAGACAAACCATTTTGGTGAAGTAAAAGCAGTTATTATTATTTTATTAATTTTCTAATTTTTTTAAATTTTTTTTCTTATCCATTATTACTAATATTACGTGAAAGGAAGTCTATATTCCTTAAATTCTCTTTCAGATGTAGCCCTGAAAATGAATCGAAATTTAATTAATTTAATCATTAACTAATAATTGATCCTTAATTGTGATGTTAAAAAAGTGTATTGTAAAAGTAATGATAAATTCCATTTATCAAAATGGAAAACAAATAAAAATCCTTATTAAGAAAATTTGCTATAAATTTAAAAAAATTGGGGAATTTTTTTTTAATGTTTGCTTGTTTAATTATTATTTTAAATTAACATACATTTATACACACAATATCATTAGAACATATATTTATTCATTTTAATGTAACATTCCATGAAAGTTCTTCAGTTGCTGCAGTTTGATTTAAAAGCAATGCTAATAAACGTAATTTTTGGGATTATTATGAACTTAATTGTTTATTATTTTAACAGGAATTTTGTTCAGTTTCAAACTTTTTAATTCATTTCATTATTTTTGTAAAATAAATATTTTCCC
Source organism: Argiope argentata (assembly GCA_026289955.1). NCBI lineage: Eukaryota > Metazoa > Arthropoda > Arachnida > Araneae > Araneidae > Argiope > Argiope argentata. Next base: position 1,009,318 of record JAOUZG010001904.1, on the reverse strand, counting down.
TTTAAATGCATACGATTTTATTTTCATTTTCATTTCAATGAAATTTTAGGTCAAGTGATACTTAAAATTACTTTCTTGAATTGAAAATAATCCTATGGCATTTACTTATTTATAATTTGCAAAAATAATTAAACTTATTTTGAATATGATGATTGAACCACTTTAAAACAATGCTCACTGTTTATGGTACAGAATTCTATTCCGAGCCATAAATAGTGAACATTATGTTTTGATTTATTCAAATTTTTATAAAACTTTCAATATTTATACATTAAAAACAATTTCTGTATAAGAAAATGAAATGTATATCAACTGTCTCTATTGGTAAAATTTAATATAAGAAAATCCATTTTTTGGAAGCCTTACTATTTTTGTTTCGAATATTGCTATATTTACTTTAATATTTAAAAGAAATTTCAGATTTACAGAAATTTACTATTCATAAATTTGAGTAGATTTTTCCCAATATTCGTTGCGACTAAGACTGTAAAAAACTTTTAAAATATTTTGTTTTATTCCGCTCATATGAATAAAATGGAATTTAGGCTTTACTTTATTACATGAACAACTTTATACATGGTATGTAATCTTTAAATCGTTTTTAAATAAGAGAAAAGGTCTGAATTTTTAAATGCTTAAATTAAAAGCAATAAAGCATAACAAAGAGTAAGTCATTGAAAATTTTCATTTTCAATTAAAAAGTCTCTAGCATCATAAATAAAAATCTCAAGAATTTCTGAAATGTTAAAGGTTTAGTTTAAAATTTTCCCATGAGTATAAGAGTAGGAATAATAAAGAAAATATAATAAAAATCAATATTTTATATATTTTTGGATGTTATTACTTTTAAAATTATAAACGAGCACTTCTGTTTTATTTATCTCAATTTTTATCACTTGATTCATATTATATTCCACGTATTTTTACCTTCTGCTGAATGAAAAACGCAAAGAGAAAGTATTGTATTTATCAAAACTTTGTGATTTCGTCGAATTTCCCACGTTTTAAAATTCCTTGATCGAAAAGGATACTTTTGTAATTATGTTTGTCATTCACAGAATATCATAACTTAAAGGCACTTTGAGCAAGATGAATAAAATTTGATATGTAATCTTTAAATTAAATATGTAGATTCCTCCTAATGTCGAAACGAAATCTGTTCTGAGAAAGTTAGTCTGTTGTCGGATTGCAAAGGCACGCGATAACTGCAAAATTAAAAAAAAGATAAAACTTCTCACATAATTTTAACATCTAAAGTGCAAAGCTGTATAAATTTTTAAACTAAATTCGAAAGTGTACTGTCTATAATTCTGAATATTCACATTCGCGATAATTCAAAAACGCAAAGAATTAATAAATAAAATTTAATATGCAATTTTCTGCTTAAAATCGTAGCTCTGTGTCGGATTCTCATTTTAATAGGTTGATAAAAAGACTTCTAAAAAGCTTACTAATTTTTCAGCATTACAGTAAGAAGCACAAAACGTTCATGTATGGAATGCTGCAAATAAAAAGCAAAATAATCGCATTTTTCATACATTTGCGAATTATCAAAATGTTTTATGCGAAAGAAACAAAGATAATACCAAAATTTAGTGGTTGCACGATTTACAATTGTAAACCAGCAACTAGCCCTGCATTTGTTGGAGAGATGCTTAATGGCTTGTAAATATCAGGAATCTGGAAAAATGAATGGAATAATGGCTTTTCCTCTTGAATAGAGGGTGGAGACAATCTCTATTCAGATGTCGCTTGTTTGATACTTTGTCAAACAAACAACCACATTTATATGATATAATTTTGCTTTTCCATTTTTTATCGTGTTATTGTACTTAGTGCTTAATATTGAAGCAATGCAATTTGTTGTATGAAAGCTTCTTTCTATATAAAGGAAGATACAATGAGAATTTTTAAACCGTTACTTCATTCATTGCTTTAGCTTATATAAGTTGATTATCCACATTTAAAGAACCCTCCGTTGATAAAAAAAATATAAAACGTACGATGCATAAAATATAGCTTTAATGGCAAGAAAAAAAAATATCTATTTCCTTTTTTTTTGTTTTCTAAAAAAGTCACTTCTTTCAAAGCTCATTCACCTGTAAGTTATTGATTTTTGAAATTTGGTCAATATTTTTGAAACACCCTGCATATTTAATAAGAACTTATTGATAAAATATTTTTTTTAAAAAAATCTCTGCAAATGAATATTTGTTTATCTGCATTTCTCTCTAAATTTTTCTTTCTTTTCTTTTCTGTCTTGGAAAGAAATCAAATCTAACTACATGATCAAACTTTAGAAACATGCCGGTGTCCTGTCCTAGGAGAGGCGCATGATCGGCATCCTGTGTTCGAGGCCTGATTCGGGCATTGTTTTGTCTCCTTTTGTCTGTCAGATGTATGAAAGAGCCCCTTTCTACAGGGGTTGCGTAAGTTGTTGTGTGTCATCTTTCTGAGGATGAGTTAATAAAATGCACGAATGAAAGTCTGCTCCGCAAAAAGGGTTGTGACGTATTTGTAGCTAAGACGTATTCTTGACCCTTGATGGCGCTATTGAAACACTCTCTCGACTTAAAATTGCTGACTTTTTCAGCGGGCTTCATATGACAAGTGTCACAAGAAACAACAACTTAAAAAAAACCTTATTTTTCTATTTTTTTAACCACTTCATTTTTCTTTTTCTTACTAAATGCGCCATCTTTTAATCTTCGCTCACTTGTAAGCTTTGAAATTTAGTGAACGTTTTTGAAACTGCATATTTTAAAAAATTTATAGATAATACATTAAAAAAATCCACGAATAAATAATTATATTTCTCACTTTCTGTTTAAATGGTTATTTCTTTTTTTGTCTTGAAAGAACTACATTTTCAAATCTAAGAAACATTATCTATCAATTTTTTTAACTGCTTCATTTTTCTCTTCTTTACGAAAGTGACATGTTTCACTATTATTTGTGAATTAAAGGTTTTTGAAATTTGTTGAACATTTTTGAAACGTCCTGAATATTTAATAACAACTTATAGATAACATATTTCAAATAAATATCTGCAAATGAATATTTGTTTATCTTTCTTTCTCATTAAATGCTCCTTTCTTTTTTTTTATCTTGAAAGAAATCAAAACTAACTGTCTTATCAAAGTTAAGAAACATTATTTTTTAATTTTTTTCAACCGTTTCGGCCGAAATAGTTTAATTTTTGGGTCAATAACCCTTTCCTATTATATTAAATCCTTAGTTAATAAAATAAAACTGTAAAGTAACCATAACTATAAACTCGTTCCGTTATAGTAAAAAAAGAAATAAAAGCAGAAATTTTAATCTAATTTAGTTAAATGTGAGTAATAGTTACAGCAAAATATACAAGAAATGCAGTGTTTTGTTCTTACTTTTTGCATTATCTCTTGATTTCATTAGCATAATTTTGTGCAATGAAATTTATTGTGACGCAAATTTAATTATACGAGAATGTAAGAATGTTTGCTTTAAAACATTAAGGGCATGTGATTGCTTTTTTACTATGCTAAATTCTTAATTTAGATTAAAATTTAGCTGATATGATAGTCTCTGTAAATAAATTGTGAATATTCATTAACTTGCAAGAATACAGAAAGGTCATACTATTTTTTCGAAACCTAGCTTATTTATGAGCTTAGCGATTTAAAATCATATTTGAAAAATATATTAGTATTATCTTTGTTTATGATGTAATTTCGTTAATTATTGATTAATGCTGGGGAACTTAATTAATTCGAAGCTAACGACATTCAAATGATTCTTTTTTTTTTCTAAAATTGTGAATTGTATAAATTATTTCTAGAAAATGGTAAACCAATAAATATTGCATTTTTTAAACATAAAAAAAGAATCAAATGTGAGTTTTTAATATCCAAAATATTTAGGAAAAAAGAACATCCCAAACATAAAGAAAAGGAATATAAATTTAATAAGTCATAAGCAAAAGCTAATGGCACTTGCCATGGATAAGCGCATTGACGGCTGTCAGTGATTTTAAGCCGATTAAGAGTCTCTTGATTTTGAACTAGCGCCAATTAGAGCTAAGAGTACGACTTAGCTGCACACTCATCACATTCGTTTGCACAGCGCCTTTTTACAGGGGAGCACATTTACACATCTCACAGACAGTACACAGAAGAACGACCATGCCCTAACTGAGACTCCCAGATCATGAAAGAAGATATTATACCTCTGTGCCAGAATGCCGGCAAAATATGAAATGCTATAACTATGAATAGATTAGTTCAAATACTGGCGAACATTAAAATATTTTCCCCCGCTGCTGGATTTTTCGATCTTATGGATGTATTCCCACATGTAGGCGCTTAATGGCTTATGTGCATTTTTTACTTCATGTGCATCTATTTAAACATTTACAAAGCATTCTGTAATAAATTCATTGTTTTTTTTCCAAAAATAAGATTATTGTATATCACAAAATTGTTCCAACTTATTGTAATTTAATAATACAAACGATAAAATCTATTCTGACGAAAGAATAATGACGAATTGATATCAAAAATACTCAACTCCTATTAAATAAATTAAACTCCCATTTCCATGGCGCCCTGAAAAATACAATTTAAAACAGCAGCCGTAAAAAAATTAGATTAGATCTTTTGCACCGAATGCAGAAATGTTTTATTGATACTTGCCGTTTCCCTTTCATACTTATTTAATGGATTGAATTCCGGGAAGTCGAAATTGATTCGGCAACCGTTTAGCGTCAGGAGTGGAGTTAAAATATTGAACCGGAGTTTTTCGCCGGATGCTTCGCTACTTCAGATAGGAAGACTGATTCAGGAAGAAGAAAGATGGATGGGCCGATGAAATGATGGAATCGTCAACCTCTGAATCACCAATGTTTGTTGAGGTTAATCCTTTAAAATGCAATATAATAGCGAAAATTTCCCATAATCGCAATAATTATCCATTGGGAGTGTTTTTATACGAAATAAGGGGATAGTTAATATTTGAATCTCGAATGATGATATGTCACAAAAGGCAAGATGATTTTGAAACTTTCTATAATTTTAACAGTTATCCAGTGGGAGTGTTTTTTGTCATATAGTATATTTTAGATAGTATAATATCGCTATTTCGTTGTCTAAATAGGGTTTACAACCTATCAGTAGAGGTTCTCCACTGGGACTGCTCAAAATATTATTTATTTGTTTACTTCATCATTGTCATCGAAATTTCTTTCTAATAATTTATGAATTTGACCGACTACAGTTAAACTATTCTTTAGTCTTAGTAAATTTTATTACTTATTGGATTACTGCAGTAATTTGAAGAATTATTCAGGACTAATGTTTTTTTTAAAATTTAATCGTGTACTTTTGACAATATAGTGCTGTTATTTTGTCGATTTATAAACATTTAGATCCATTAAGTAGTTGGGTGTTCATTAGGCGTACAAATTTACAATACAATCTGTGTTATTTCAAAACATTATTTATTATACCTTTTTTATAATGCTCATTATAAAGTAAAATATAATGCTTCCTAATAATTTAAGAATTTAATCTACTACATTTCAAATTTTTATTAGTCGCATTCTGCAGTATTAGTGCTTTTTTACTATTATTATTCAGAATATTGCAGTGGGTCAAAATTAAAATCATGAGCAGTCATGTTTTAAGCAAAAAAAAAAAAAAAAAAAAAAAAAGCAGGTTACAACCAGCGAGAATGGTCACCCGAAATTTTTCCGAAATATCTCCTCTATAATAAAGGCATCATCCCAGGAAGTGCCTTACATGGAACCAGCTAAATATAAATAAGAAATAGTTACCTTTGGCCTGAATATCTACCTATTGTATGATCCATGGCGACTGTTTTGGGGCTTAATCCTTGTCACGGGACTAAACGTGTTTAGGTTAATGTTGTGGAATGCAAGATGACTTGAAACGTTCCCATAATTGCATTTAATTATTCAGCGGGAGTATTTTTTTTGAGCTTCAGGCAGTATAATAAAGTTTAATGAATCATCTTTAAAGAGTTAACATCTAAGTAGTGGTGGATCATCCATTGGGATTGCAAAATTTCAATGAAACCTACAAAATTCCAAAATAATTTTTATCTTATTTCATAATTCTAATCGAATTTTCATTCTCATAATTTATGAGTTTCATCGAATGCATATAAATTGGTCCATAGTCACATTCTTCAATTTAATTATTATTATTTATTGGAATACCGCGATGGGTCAAATTTCATATCATGGGCAGTCAGGCTTTCAATAAAAAAGGGTGGTTACAATTAGAAGGGGTGTAGAACCCAATTTCTTTTTCTCATTTCTATAATAAAGTTGCAATCCCAGAAATATACGAAACATATGCAGTCTTATATGGAACATATGCACAATAGATATTGAATATTTACATTTAGTAGAAATTTAACATTTTTACTGAATCTTTCGTGCCAACTTAGGCGAGTTATTTGGTGATTAAGCTCTGATCAATAGCATCCAAAAAGCGAATTGTTATTTCAGACGCGTTTTTACCAACACGATTAAATTCAAAAATTGGCATAAAACTACAATTTTAGTTAGAGAATTCCAAACCAAATTTAATACGTTTAAGTATTTGCGCTCTGCCAGCGTCCTGGCACATAGCGCGTCTTCTCGTTATCTGGACATTCCGGGTCCGAGTCCCGGCTAGGGCATGGTTACATTTCTGTGTGCTATCTGTGAGGTGGGTGAATGTGTACCCTTGTAAAAAAAGGCTGTAAAAGCGAGTATGTGCGTGTGCCTTTCTCATTTGAGCTAGAAGTCAGACTTCTGCCCTCGGATGCTCAGGGTTCCATACCCTCAGAAGCTACTGCACTCCTCTTTCCGTTGTAAAGCGGACACGTCATCATCATCATTTGCGCTCTTGGGTTATTGCGTTTACTTGTTTCTGAAAGTACAGATAGACAAATGATTTACCTCTCACTGGATTTGTCTCAAAATTTGAAAGGTATTTATGCTATAGATGTAAAATCTGTGCACCAAATTTAATTCACCTAGGTATCTTCGTTTTGTAATTAAACAATTACAAAACGGAGTAGAAGCTGACATTTGAAATATCCGGTTAAAATATGATAGAAAACTACAAATTTGATGTTAAGACCATATACCAAATTTCATCAGTCTAACTCAAAGTTTTTTAAGGTTATCTTTGTCATAGACAGAAGGACAATGTCCAAAAAATGTGTTTTTCGCATTCAGGGTGGACTTAGATGCGGAGATTCATTAAACTCTCGAATTCGACTTTTTAAAGAATTGTTATAGTTGTGCTGTACTTAGTTTATGAGAAAATGAAAAGTTGTTATGACCTCATACCTAATTTCATCTCTCTATCTTAATAAATTTTTGATTATAAAGTTTATATAAAACCAGAGTATAACTCAAAAATAGATTATCATGATTTTAGTGAGATATAAAATTCCAGATTCATTAATATTTCCATTCCTATGGAATATTCTAGTAGAATTTAGACGATAATTTTAGACCAGAAATTATTTTATGATCACGTAAGGACATGTTTTTTTATTGGGAGGTTTGATGTCTCCAAAATTTAAGGGAAAAATATTTTTACCTGCTTTTCACAGTATTGCATTATTATTATGTACGCTTCTTTGACATCAAATGCGTTTTTAAAAGTATGACCTGCTTTTACCAATATTGCATTATTATTAGAATGCTACTTTGACAGCAGATGCGTTTTTAAAAGGTTTTCGTAGGCCTATGACATCATAACTGTTATTTCATTTCAAAATCGATCGAGCTCCACCATACTTAAAAAAGTAATAGCAACATACTTAAATGTTATGTCATGATAACGTAAAATTTTCGATCGAAGATTTCTTTTTCTTTTTATTAGAAATTTATTGTGTAAATTTAATTCAAATATCTCGGAAAGGGCTCTAACGATTTGGATCAAATTTTATATTCACACACAGTTTTGCTTTTTAAATTTATCTATAGATTGGTATAAAGGTCTATACTTTGAAAAGTTTAATATAGATATTATTGGTTGTGGTTATTTCACCTTCTTATCTCATTATGTTTTTCTATTTGTGTTATGAATTTATCTATTTATGTTAATTTCCAGCTGATGACATTTTTCCAGAATTTGATGCAGATGCTTAGTTTGGTGGGAAGTTCACGTGCCAAATTTTTTCTTTTTAATTTACTCCTATTTAAAATTTTTATGTTCACAGACAGCTAGACAGAACTCTCCATGTATTTTATTTATAACCCGGGTAATCAATGTATCTGAAACTTATTCACAATTTTCAAAATATAGTAACTATATTTTTCCCTGATTACAATTATTCTTTTTAATCTATAAAGAAGTGTAATGAATACATCAGAAGGAGTGGTCTCCGCAAAAGTTTCTCGTACACTCTCAAACAAATTTATCAGCCAGAGAATGGCGAGTGGCACTGGTGTACAATAATGATTAAATATTAATATTTGATGAGAATTCACCATTTTTAATGAATCTATCCGCTATACTCGGAGAGTTATCTTGCTATTAATTCCTGGCATACGATAATAGAGTCCAAAAATCTAATTTGTGGATTTGGCACGTTTTTCTCAATCGATTAAGATATAGATTTGATACAAAACTGTACAATCAGTCACTACATACTAATTTGATATATTTAAGCCATTGTGGTTTTGTATTACTGCTATTATAGGTTTCTTAAAGTACAGAACGACATGCATCCAAAGTAACTATACAGAACTATAGATTTTAAATATGTGTACAATTCAACACTATAGATTTTAAATATGTGTACAATTCAACACTATAGATTTTAAATATGTGTACCAATAACTCTCTTAGTTTGTAGTGTTATCTTATGTTCAAATAGCCAAAAACACGGAATTCACGGGAATATATTTTATTCAAAATTAGAAATACATGTAATTCTGAAAATTTAATGTTAAGACTGCATGCCAAATCTCAACAGTCTAGCTCAATATGTTTATGAGTTATCTTTGTCATAGACAAACATATGTATATTTTCAAAAATGTCGTTTTAAAATTCCCGGGCTTTAAAAGTTCATCTGTAGTTCGAATCTTTTTTGTCGATTACTATACTTCCCATATACTTCGTATACTTTGAAAATAATCAGTAAGATAAATAAGAGTAATAAATGAATAAAAAAGAGAGAACTGAATTTCGTATTTTTACAATGAAGAGAAATTCAGTTTTAGAAATAATTTTACCAAGACTTTCTCTCTAAAATGAATTGAGTGATACTTTCACGATCATCGGCTCTCAATAGTCGATTTTTACATTACCGGGTCATGGATTTTTTTCCTTACATTTTGTAGAAAAACTGAAAATACATCTTTAAAATATCTGTTTTCACTTAAAGAATTTTGTAAATCTCATCATACGGTGATTTACACTTTTGAACAACCTACTGTCTTTTACTTATGTTTCCTCCAGACGGTTTTGATTTAAGAAATATGGTTGTAAATATAGGGACTTTTTTAAACGCTTTTTAGAATTTTTCCGTCTGCTGCATTATCCTTTGATTTATATTGCCATTTTCATAGCGCCTTCTTTTCTACTACATCTGCATGACAGCTTCAAATTATGCAAAGAATTTTCTAACAGTTTAAGGCTTGATAGCTAATAATAAAATAAAATATTATAGAATATTTTTTCTTTAATGTATTAAATATTGCATTCTATTTTTATTACTCTCTTTGGAATTTTTTTAAATTAACGATAGATAATTTTTTAAATCAAGAAATAATGTTTTTTATATTTTGACTGTTCGGCTTATGTCAATGTTTTCCTAGCCCTCTCATAAATTTATTTGTTCTTTTAAAAATATTTTGCAGTTTTGCTTTATTATAACATTTAAGTAAAAATATTTAACAGTAAAGGAAATCTGAAATTTCTTTTCTACAAAAAAAGGATTGTGTCCCCAAAACTTAAAAGAACCAATATAAATTTCATACAGAATACCATTTTTGTATCTAATTAAACGTTTTTAAAA
>JAOUZG010001904.1:977201-998891 GCA_026289955.1 Argiope argentata | reverse complement strand
TTAACTGAATGATAATTTCATTTTGTATGAGGTGACATATGTTTATATTATATATTAGCACGTTGACGTAAGATTCCGACAGATTTTGAATATTTAATCAAATTTTTATGAAAAGTTTTTTGTACAAATTGCTTATTTTGTATAAATAATTTTTTTACATAACCTTCAGTCATTTAAGAAATAAATAATAGTCAATTAATCTTTTTAAAAATCTCCTATACATATTTTTTTTTATAAATATAAAATTTGGATGAAATATTTTCGATTATTTTTACTTTTTTACTTTTTACTTTTTATTTATTTAGCATTTTTATTTATTTTACTTTTTTATTTTGCAGATTCACGTTTCTTTCTTGAGAAATAGCTTATGAAAAAAAAAGAAGAAAGCAGTTTTCTGACTTTGAATAAATTATTTACCAAAACTATGTTTTGGCGTATAAATTCAGAAAAAAAGGTGCATTAAATATTTATTTATTCTTGTGAATTTTTTTGAAATCAAAAGCTAATTTCCTTATTTAAATCACGACAAATAAGGACAACAGCTAAAATGAAACTTAATTTAACACAAATATTTATATAAAAAATAAATTACCAAATGAAAAGAAAAGATGCTTTTTCCAATCTAGATTTTTGCTGATATTTTATTTTTAAATGCTTAACGCTATTTTAAGCAGTTCTAAAATGCTTTGTAAGTTATTCTGGGAAAAATATTTTATTTATCTTCTTTATATTTTCGTAATCGTTGTCGAAGTATTTTTTTAAATGCATTTTCAATATGTATTACTGTGTTTTATACGCTTTAATGGTTTTAGAAGAATATATTATGATGATTTATTATGACTAGGAAATGTTTCGCTTAGATTAAAAAAACTTTATGTTTCTCTCTCCCTTTGAAATTTTTATTGCCAAAATGTTTTATTAATAGGCATTGAAATAAACTTTTATAGAAGCTAAATTATATGGCTTGGAAAAGTAAAAACGCTTTTATTATTCTTTTTTCTTTTTAGTTCATGTTTTTAAGTAATGTCTAATAAAGACTTTTTTAATAATTTATGAATAATTTCATTTTATAAAGAAGAAGGGTTCACACTTTAAACCTTTTGCCAGTTAATTCTCGAAAATTTATTTAATATGTGCTCCAGTGTGATATGTAATATTTATGTATTTATTTATAAATAATATAAACTTGTTAAACGATGCGGATCAATTATACCGCATCAATTTAGTTTTGGAATTTAGAAAGCATTATATGGGAGAAAAAAATATACAAACCATTACAATATAATGGAAGACAACATTTATTATATTAGGTACAGATAAATCAAAAATTCTTATGTGTTTAATACCAGCAAGAGTGGTCTCCCCAAAATTTTTTCTAATGCTCTCTATTGGAAATGCTATACCAGAGAACACTTTGAATGACATTAGCATACAACTATTAGGAACTATTAACCTTTGATGTGATTTTAACATTTTTATTAGATCTAACGTGTCAAACTTGACGATTTTTTTAATGATTACTTCATGGCATATGCTTAATAGTATCCAAAAACTGAATATATATTTTAATATATATATATATATATATATATATATATATATTTATCCGATTGAAACAAAAAAATTGATCTAAAATTATACTAGAAATCACACAATCCTAAAAAAATTTGATACGCTATTTAAGTCATTCAGCTTTTCAATTTATGAGGTTACAGGTTTTGGAAAGTGCAGACAGACAGACAGTGAACTATTTGTTGGATATGGCTCATATTTTTGTAAGTATATGCATTATATATATCAAATATATGTACTGAATTTTATCCTTATCTCTCTCTTCATTTTGTAGTTATCATGTTAACTTTCGACAGACAGACAGACCTCGTCTGTATCGAGTTTGCTCAAAATTCGATAGAAATCTACAAATTTGATATAAAGATCATATACTAAATATGACCCGTCTAGCTTAAATAATTTTTAATTTATTTTTTCACAGACAGAGAAATATTTTTCTAAAAATGTGTTTTTCGAATTCAGGGAGTTCTAAAAGGTTTCGATTCGTCAAAATCTCAGGTTTCAGTTTTTTGATAATTTATATACTTTCTTTATATTTCGTATGTGAGAAATTAAACAATGAGCGTAATTCATGGCGATTATAGTTTACTGTTTGTTTGTTGATATAATGTTTATTTCTATTTGTCGACATCAAAATGATTAGTCTCTAATCTTTCTATTTAAATGTTTTAATTAGGCTCTAGAACTGATTGGGATACATTGTCAAAGAAGAATGTGACATGATTTTGGTTTAACAAATCAACATTATTATTAACACGGCTAAAATATAGTTTATAAATATATATATATATATATCTTGTTCAAATTTACAATCGTTAATGAAATACTTTTTATTCATCCAATCAAGTTCAAGTAAATTATTTTGAACCTGTAGTGGATGACATTTGATGTTAATGTAGTTTTTTCACATATTAATTCATTAATTTTTCTCTAATTAATTATAAACTAATTACCCGCCTTTATGACAGATTTTTATAGTAGTTGCAATTGTTAAATCAGGATAACCTGGTTGGTAGGGCGTTGGATTCGCAACCCTTGTGAGTTCGAAACTGGTCACTAAGTTCTCCATTTCGAGAGTGATACCACTGGGGGTACCGAGTCAGAAGTGATCGTTATTCTGGAGCTCAGGGGTTCATACCCTCAGAAGTTACTGCATCCCTCCTTTCGTTGTAAAGCGGAACACGAGAACAACAATTGTAAGTGTTTAATAAAAAGTAACTAAAATAAAATCTTTCTTAATTTCCTAAATTTTTCCTAATATTCAAAGTAAGGATTGGTTTTAAAAAATTGTTTTTTATACCACTTGTTTAGAAGTAAGTTTTTCAAGGTTATTAACCTTCTCAATAAACTTGTTTAATATAAGGGATAGTTGACAAGTACAATTTTTTAACGGAATCTTGCATTTCACACTTTACATAAAAAAAGTAATAAAGGGATGAATTTATATTTGAATTATAATTGAAATGGTCCTTTATATTTTAAGTTGCTTGAACTACTTTTCATATCTGGATTGCTGATAAAATTTCTCTTTATTGAAATGATTGAACACATTTGGAAACATATATTTTCTGGAATCGAACATAGAGAAAAAAAGGAAAAATAAATATAAATATATGTGTAACAAAAAATAATAATCCCATCTAAATCAATATAATGAAGGCATTGACAGTTTAATATTAATGCTTTATTCATTATTTAAAATTAAGTAAAATGCAAGAACAATAAAAAAACAAATAATAATAATGATCTTAATTTAATTAATATTAATGGGACTCATTTTAAGAAATTTAAATAAGTTGTCAAAAAATAGCTTGAATATTTAATATTATTTTGAATAAATTACTAATTTGACTTTATCCTATGTTGAAGTTAATTGCATTGAATAGAACTCTAAATAATATATACAGATAGATCAATATAATGAAAGCATTGACAGTTCAATAATATTAATGCTTTATTCATTATTTAAAGTTAAGAAAGCAGCAAAAACAAGAAAATATAAATAACACTCCATAAAAATAATCTTATGAGGATTAATGGTTATTCATTCTTGGAAATTTAAATAATTTGTCAAAAAATAACTTGGAATATTTAACATTTTTTGAATAAATTATTAGTTTGAATTTCATCTTTGTTGAAGAAATTTATATTGTATTGAACTCTAATTTTGAAATAAACATTCTTAGAAACAAACCAGAACTTTTTTTATCTCTAGCTATACATATATATACTGATTATGATTATAATCTGGAAATCTTATTTCCCTTATAATAATTAACTATCTTTCAATTTAGTTACATTTATATTAATATAATATATCTAACGATTTGATTAAAATACTATTATGTATTATATTATGTTTAGTAAAAATTCAAAAACATGATTCTATTAACACATTGACAGCCGCCCCCGCGGAAACGCGGGTTCCTGAGTTCGTGAAGTTTCCGCTACGTTGCCGCCACTTAGCCATCGAATGTCTCGCGGGTCGCCGGATGTCAATGGGTTAATATAATTATTTTGTATATTGCACATTTTTTATTTTTATTAAGATATATAGAATTAGTATCGATTGAAGGTCGCGATACGAACCCACGACTGAGTGACTTTCTGAGTTTGAAAAACACATTTGGGGAACTATTTTTGTCTGCTTGTCTGAATATGAATGCGATAACTCAAAAGTGCTATAGCGGTGAATTTTGGTATGAACATCGAAAAGATAGCTTTTTATTTTCTTGTAAGTATAACATGAAACCATAACTAGAGAATGCATGCCATCGTCCTAGCGCAGGGGTAGCGCGTCTTCCCCGTGAACTAGACGTCCCGGGTTCGAGTCCCGGTTAGGGGACTGTTATTCTTCTACGTTCTATTTGGGAATGTTCACCCCTGCAAAAAGGGAGTGTGCAAACGAATGTGATGAGTTTGTAACTAGTCATACTTTGGTCCTAGTTGGCGCTACTTCAAAACAAGAGACGTTTACTTCGGCTTAAATCCGCTGATGCATCAGCGGGCTTGTCCATGGCAAGTGCCATTTGTAACAACAACAACAACAGAGAACGCTTATAACAACCGGATATTGTGGGGAATCAAAAGTAGAGTAAAGAAACAGAAATAGAACAGGCCTATTTGATCTTCATATTAACTATATAGAAACCTACACTATCTGTTCAAGATTGTTAGGATATCTTCATAATATTTTAGGGACATTTGGAATTAAGAAAGCATCGTGAGAATATCACATGATATCTTATTGTTTAGAGTGAACCCATCTATAAAATATTTTTCGTTCGATGTGATAAACATAATTGTATCTTAAGAAAATTGCAATTAATAATGTGTCAATTAAATGAAATTTATATGTTTAGTTTATAGTTCAACCTATTGAATTAATTTTTCAAATTGAGATTACTTAATAAATAGTGCCAGTACCACAAGGGGAACCTCTCAAAATTGAAGATGGGAAGATGGTTGTTGATTCTCGCCACCCAAGGTGGATAGGGAAAAAAGATAGGGGTTGGCTACCTCCCATCGATGATTGGACATTTCCACTAAGAGATCTTGTACCGTGGTCGGTGATGGCCCTTATTACTCAACCACAGTTCTCAGCGTTGCTGTCGTGGTGATCCGGTCTTCAGTTTTATCCTTATGTCTTTGGGCGTGTTAGAATAATCTTTTTGTGATATATCAATATGCAATAAATTTGGGATACGTATAATTTTTGAGCTATCTAAAATCAGTTCATAAGTCCATTTTAACCATTTTCTTTGATTAAATATGTAGTTAAGCCTAATTATTTTATCTAACACAAAAAATAAATTTCTTCATTCGAAATTATGCATATTTTGTTAGAAAATGTTTATAAAATAAAAAAAGCAGCCATACGCTCATAACTGGGAATAAAAAATATAGTAAAATCACCATAATACTAATGCACATTGCATAAATTAAGAAAAAAAAATGTGCATTAAATATTAATGTGCTCTTTGACAATTTTTTAAAACAAAAAGTGAAATTGCCGTATTTAGCTAATGGAAATCATGACAAATAAATACTTAATTTAACAGAAGCGGCATAAAAAAATAAATTATAAAGCTGAAAGTAATCACGCTATTCCAAATAAGGTTTTTATGACTATCATATTTTAAAATGTACAAATACTGTTTTAAGGCATCTAAAATGTTTTTCAAATCATTCTGCAGACAAAAATTCTTAATAATATTTTCATAATCTCTGCCGAAGTGCTTATTTTTTAATGCCCTTTTGATATGTATTTTTGAATTTTATACAACTTAATGGCTTTAGAAAAATTTAATGTGATTGGGGAAACACTTCTTTTACAATAAAATAGTTTTTATTTTTATTCTTATTGAAATGTTTATTGATAAGAGTATTTTATTAACAAACATAAATATAAACTTTTATAAACGTTGAAATACATGATTGAGAAACAGAAAAACATATATTTTTTAATGTTGGAAGATTTTTTTATATAATATTGAATAAAGTCTTTTTAAATAATTTTTAAAGTTTTTTAACAAACAAAAAAGAGAAATCTCTTTGGATGCCGTTTTACGAAGAACATTTTATTTTTTTAATTTAATTATGACGGATGTGAAAAGATAATTCTGAATATATAACGGATGATGCTGAATAAGGAAGACTTTATTAGAGGTGTTGGTTTTTTTTTCAGGAAACTAGAAGGTGTGGTCTTCTTAAAAATTTCTCATATGCTGTCTAATAAACTTATCATGTCAGAGAACATCTTGCGTGGTATTGTCGGACAATAGTTACAAAATATTAACCTTTGGCTTGAATTTAGCATTTTTACTGAATCTATTGTGACATTTTTGGGGAGCGTTTTATCTACTAATCAATGGAATGTGGTTAATGGTATGCGAAAATCGAATTTGTTTTTAAGAAATGTTTTTTTTTCAATCAATTCAAACAAGGTTTTAGCATAAATCTGCACTTGAAAAATCCCAAACCAAGCTTGATGTATTTAAACCATTGCATTTTTTAACTATCACATTTACATTCAATGTATTATCGTTATAACTCTTGCATTGAACATATTGCGCTATCGCTGTCGATTTTACACCATATCTGTTATGTTATAGTTACCTCTTTCACATTAAATTTATCGTTAAATCCTTGGCGTCTTATCAAGAGTATCTCAAAATCGAATTTGTGCTTTAGACATAATTTTCTCAACCGATTGAAACCATGATTTGATTTGTATTTGTAGTCACAAAATGGCATGCCAAAATTGAAATATTTAGGTAATTTCATTTTTTGAATTATCAAGCTTGCACATTTCCGACATTACAGATCGACAGACACCAATCCCTTTGTTGGCTTAAAATTTGACAGGCGCTTACAGTACAGATGTTAAATCTATGCGCCGAATCTTATTTGTTTAATTTTTTTTTGTTTTGTAGTTATCATGTTAACTTATATTCGAACAACCGGACTTTTTCTGGTCAATTTTATTCAAACTCTGATAGGAATCTGGAAACTTGATATAAAGACTGCATAACAAATTTCAACCACCTAGCTCAATGCATTTTTTTGTTATTTTGTCATGTAAAAAGTCAGACATGCATTTTTCCATAAATATGTTTTTCGAACTCAGTGAGGTCTGAAGGTTCTCTCAAAATCTTTATTTCGGTGTTTTTTGCCGATTACTATACTTTCTCTATATTCTCTTTACCTTGGTATAAATATAATTTATTCATTGTATTCAAATTTTAAAAAATCGAATAAAATATTGAAATATTGAAATAATTGTTATATATTGTAGCATATGTATATAATAGTGATCAAATATTAATTCCATATATAAAATTTTGAAACTGTAAATTTAGATTTTAGAACTTGTAAATTTGACCATGATAGTTTGTACAACTTGATAATTATAAATTTTCTATTGAATATTTTTTCTATTCAGTCTTTTATTTTACATTTTATTTCACATTTATTTCATTTCTTTTTTTACTATTTCATAGAAAGATATATTTAATGAATAATTGTGTAAGTGATATTCCATAGAATACAACTCTCATTTGGAATTTCAAATGAATATAATATAACTTCAAAATGTTTTTGTTAGATTATTATGTGGTTTCAAGGGTACAGTGAACGTTTTCTTTCTAGTTAGTTAAAATTATCAATAAAATGAAATTATGAAATTTAATTAGCCAAACAATTTTAAAATTATCTTGTGTTAATATATTATACTGTTTATATATTTATATTTGATATGAATTAAAGTAACGTTTGGTTATGTTGACGTCTTAATTTGAAACAATATTATGCGTATTTTAAGTTCAGCATCATAATTTTTACTGAGATTAAATGAAGTCCGGATATGTAACAGAACCTCCTACCAAACTGTTAGATTCTGCTTGAAATAACTTGTGCCAGACTATACTCTATTTTTTTCTTCATTTACAGTGCATATTAGAAGAAATTGGGTCTTGAAACTAAAATTTTGAATCTGCAAGCCCGCTATCTTCTACTAAGTCACCATCGGCCAATTGTAAACTATAAAATATATGAAATTCAATATTTATTCATTTATTTTCATATGAATAAAAAAAAACAATTATTATTGTTCTGAATTAGCAGTTTAAAGGGTTTTAAAGAGCTATCTTATTGAAAAAAATTGTACAATCGACACATTTATTTCATATATAGATTTGCTGCATATGTAATAATTTGTGGCATAACATGAATTCATAAAACCGATTGATTATTTTCTTTTATTAATTATTCAAAAAAAATTGCATAATATTTTCAACGGGAAAAAATTTTATGAAATATTTTCAATTAATTTTCCTTCTTCATTTTTATTGCAAATTTAAGTGTGTATTATTTGGAAAATTGTACATGAAGTAAATAAAAAAATGTCGCGTCTTTTTAGCTTTGAATAAATAATGTAGAGAATCGCTCACTTTGAAAAAAGCCTGTGTATTAAATATTCATGTATTCTTAAACCTTTTTTTTAATCAGAAAGTTAACATGCTTTATTTAAGCTAATGGAAATCATGACAAATAAGCGTTACACCGATAAAGAAACTTAATTTAACATAAGCAGTATTAAAAATAAATTATAAAGCCGGAAGTAATCACGCTATTCCAAGTAAAGTTTTTACTACTATCCTATTTTTAAATGTTTAAACGCTTTTTTTAACATTCTAAAATGCTTTCCAAATTATTCTGCAGTTAATATTTTTTATTTATATTCTTTGTGTGTCGTCGTCGTAGTAAAAAGAATTTATTTTTTAATGCATTTTCGGCATGTATTTTTTAATTTTATATACTTTAATGATTAAAAGAATTTAATATGATCAGAAATTATTATATTTGGAATAATTTTTTAATCTTTATTTCTTATTGAGATTTTTATTATTATTAAAACTTGATGAATAGGAGCAAGAATAAATTGTTAAGAATGTGACTGGGAAAAACTGAAACGATTTTATAATTCTAATCATAAGGAATCATTTTTAATCATAAGGTACTAGAAAAATAAGGTTCATTTAGTACTAGAAAATCTATTTTTAAACAATTTTAGAGAAAAAGTTCTGAATTTCATAAATACTGGGAATTGTCTCATTTTTTCCTACATTTTTTTCATTGCTTTAATTGAATTACACCGCGTCTGTAAATGATGCTAGTACTAAAGCTGCATTTGCTGATGGTTAGTAAAGAAAAGTGTATCAGAGATATAAATTTATATCTGAATCAATTTTAGAACTATATTCATATATTCCTAAACTTCAAAAAAATGCATAAAAAATATATGGGTAACTTTTTAATAACTTACAATGCGTACGATGCATAACTTGTCAAATTGTGGTCTACTATGTAAATTCTAATTTATTAGAAATCATCATATTATATTAACAATTGTTAAAATGTTTTTCCTTTTATTTAAGTCAATAAATATATTTCTGCAAGATTTAAGAAACCAAAAATTTTATGCATTGGCCCCATTAGTCATATTTAGAAATAATCAACAGCAAGCTAATATTTTAAGACAATATTTCAATTCATGAACGATGAAACGATGAGGATGCTACTTTGAAGAAGCATTGTCTGTTCTGTTTATTTTCTCGTATACATAATATAGAGAAAGTATAGTAATCAAAATTTTGACTAATCAGATCGGGTTTTAGATCACCCCGAGTCCAAAAAGCTTATTTTTGGAAAATGCCCGTCCGTCTGTCTGGGACAGAGATAATTCAAAAGCACTTTGATCTGGACGGGCAAAATTTGATGTATCGTCTTTATATCAAATTTGCAGATTTCTTTCAAATTTTGTGTAAAATCTGTTAAGAGAAAGTCCATTTGTTTGAATATAAATTAAAATGATAATTACGAAGTGAATAGAGCTAGATAAATACATTTTTGTTTACAGATGTAGCATTTATAACGGAGAGGAACGAAACCGCGTGTTGTCTGTCTGTCGATCTACTCTTTCAGAAATATGTTAATGCGATGAATCAAAAATAGAAATGAATTAAATGTTAAGATTAGATAAGGTATTTTATGAAATTTTGTATCAAAACTTTAGTTCAACCTATTGAAATAATTAAGGCTAAATCACAAATTCGATTTTTGGTTACTATTAACCACATTATAGGTATTAATCACCTAACAAACTTCCCAAAGATAGCACAATAAATTCAATAAAAGTACTAAATCCCCCAAAATTTAATAGTGTGTAACTATTATACGCTAATCGCATCGCAAAACCCTCTCTTTCACGAAAAGTTTGTTAGAGAATGTGCGAGAAAACTTTGGGGAGACCACTCCCGGTGGTTTAAGTGATCAATGAAGTATTGCAAAACTGTCTAAAATAGTAATATCGAAGCTTCATATCATGGCTAATTTCAGTCTTAGAAGCTTGATACTTCGTCTGTTTAACATTTTAGTATGCCGATAGAACTTTATTAAATATATTTTCAGGAACCGGTCATTTGTATAGAGGCTCTAATTATGAATTTGAAATTGTAATTTTATCAAAAGTAATGGGATTGATGAGTAATGAGACATAATTTCTTTACATTATTTATAAAATTTTAGTAACTTTAATTATGTGTCAATCTATAACGGTTTAGACAACACATAATCTCACGTTGCTGAATTGGAGTACGGATAATAATGGTTTACATTGCTGAAGATCTTCCTTTTATGATAGATTAACAAAATTTATTTCAATATTTACTATAATTTTTTAACAATATTAATAATATAATTTTAAATAGGGTAGACAACTCATACGAACTACATATTATCACAATAAAAATTATTATTTTACGTAAAATTGGAATAATAAAATTAGCGAATTCTGATTCGTTAAAAAAGTTTGTAGTTTTGCAAAATCAGAATTCCGTTAGAATTTCATTTTGCTATTCATGTGAACTAATGCCAAAACTTTAAATCTGTTATTCATAATAACCAACCTTTGACTAATTACGGATGCTCATAACGAAAAAATGTTATTGTAAATGAAACTTGAACAATAAACTTAGCAAATAGTAATGGCAAGACAATTTGCGAAATCGGTAGAGTTCTGCTAAAGTTTTATTTTGCGTTGTTTGACAAATTGACAATATTTCAGGAATAATTAAATTAACTAATAATTTTATAATTAATTTTGAAATCATTAATATTTGTATTATCAAAAAAAAATACAGTTATTTATAATTTCAAAACAAGGACAGCAGTAATTAACTAAAATAATCGAAAAAAATCTGCTATTTACGAACACAAAACAAATGAAGTTAATTAAAAGAAAATGTTTTTAATAAGTTAAAAATAAGATAAAATTAATTGATTATATTTCTTATTCCCTCAATTTTTAAGTCGACAGTTTTTTTTACTGGGGCTAAAAGAAAGGTGCTGCTATATTTAGGGTTATTCTTTTCACTACAATATATAAACTATATTTTTTACTCGAGAGATAGAAATATATATATATGACTGAAAATTTAATAATTCAGTTTATATTTCACGTAGACAGTAAAAAAATACTATTTTGAAAGCTTTCGGAGAATGATTTCTTACTAGAAAGTAACTGTTGGAAATAAATCTAAAATCGAAGTATTGTATGTGACATAGTTTTTTTCCTTCCTTACACTTAAAATCATTCTTTATAAATTCAGTAGGGAATATCTGCTTCATTTTAAATACCATTTACGTTGTCTGATATATCAGTGGGAGTGGTATCTCTGAAATTTTCTTTCACGCTGTGTAATAAATGTATTTTTGTAATATAATTCGCAAATAACTGGCGAAAAATAGTTACAAAAGAGTGTATTAGCTTACAATGTTTTTGAATTAATAGTTGGAATGTGACAAGTACAAGGAAACTGAATATATTTTGGATGATTTTATTAATTGATTGAAACTAACATTTCACACTGAAATAAATTTGTAGTGCAAAGAAACTCGTGTCAAATTTCATTTATGAAAATGAAAGTTATTTGGTTTAAGGAAAATAGTGTTTACACGTTTGTAAAAATACAGATGATAAACTCAATTGATAGAATAAGTCCGAATCTGAAACAGATCTACAGCTAATATGTTAAATTTGTGTACCAAATAGTATTTATTTAAGACTCTATGTTTTGTAGTTACCTAGTAAACTTATATTCGAATAACGAAACAGACAAATTTTCTATGGATGAATTTGACTAAAATTTGAGAAAAATCTATTAATCTTGTGTAAAGAGAGTATAAAAAATTTTACCCGTCTATCTCAAAATGGTTTTCAGTTTACCTGTTCCTAGAGAAACGGACGAACTTAATGTATAAATAAATGTATTTTTCCGACTCAGACAGCTCTGAAATGGTAAGTTAGATAAATATCAGGAAATTGAAATTTTTAATTTTTACAATACATTCCTTTGCATATTTGTAAACAAGAAGTAACAAAGAAAAAAAACTATGCATTCGTTCGTAAAAGAAAACAATTATTAACCCTTTTTCTCTAAGATATTTTCCATTTTTTTTATTTTTTTAAAAATTTATTTAAATATGGAGCTGACAGTTTTGTTTATTATGCTTTACTGAACATGGTATCAAAATTTTTAATCATTATTTTCCCTTAATTTTGAGAATTTCAAATACAATAAGGTAAAAATAAGAATTTATTGCGATTTGAGATAATACCTTTATGATTAGAGAACACACCTTATGATGCATCGTCCTTCCAAAAAATTTCTTTTTCCTTCCAATGCAGTGGCAAATAGCCAACATTTTGTTGAATGGCCAGTTTGAGACGAAGAACGATGGGCCCTGGAGACCACCGGCAGGATTTTAAAATGTTCTTTGCCAAGTAAATAAATTTGTAAAATACAAACATTCTATGAAATATAAAATATTAGGAATACAATGTATATTTATATTGATTTATTATCCTAAATTAAAAAATAAATAAATTCAAAGTAACTAAATATTTGAAATATGTTGAATTATTAGCTATTAATGCAATTGGTTACGTGTCTTTTTGATAGGTATTATGAGAAAATAATGTTTCCCAATATTAAGTTTGTTTAAAGTTAACTATTTTTCTAAATCTTCTCAAAGTAATTAAATGCTTTTATTTGCGTGCAAAGAAATCATTAAATGATAATTATGTAGTTTTCTATATTTTATCAGTTCGATCATTTTCTTCAGTGTATACATATTTAAAATAAGTAAATAAAGACATATTTAATTTTCATAAAATAACGGAATCAAAAAACTAATCTAATGTAGATAATATTAAGTTGATGATTTTTTTTTGAAAATGTAATTGTAAACAGTCAGTTATTGGAAAAAAGGTTTCCTAATGTAATGTATGCTATAAGGAATCACAAAATATTTAAATAAGTCACTAATTGGTTTCGAAATATTAACCAATCATAATGCAAAGTCAATATTTGATACAATAGTTTTTTCAAAAAATTAAATTATACTTTTATTAAGATTAAAATTTAATGTTTTAGCTCTACTAGTGAAACAAGAAGAATGATCTCCCTTCTTTCAAAAATTACTTATATACTTTCTAATTAAAGAATTATTTCTACTTTTCTCGTATAAAATGGAGAACTCGGGCATGATCTTGAACATTCTAAATTTTTCTAAAATTGATACCCATTTTTTATTTTCAGGACTTCACATGAACTTTTTATTCTTTGTATCATAGAGAATGAAATCATTTATGCATATTGAATGTACTTTTTTCTATCGATTGAAACTATATAATTTGATCTTGAATTGCAATTTTAGTATCATGATCATATATAAAATTTTATTCATTTAAGTTGCCCATTTTTGAATTATATATACTTTAAATGCTAAGACTGTGAACCTAATTTTATTTATCTGAATTTCGGTATTTTTGAGTTTCTGTAATTACATTTTTGTGAATGTACAGACCGATAGAAATCGAACATTCTGAAGCATTAATTAAATTTTAATTTGATTATTAGGATGCACATTTAGATTCAAAAATTGTGGGACAAAATTCGTCGATTTAGTTCTCCACATTTTGTTGCAATTATACCCTCTTTTATGTGGATAATCCGAGTAAAATTTTCTGTTTAACTTCACAAATTTGTGTAGTTCAGTTTATTTTTTAGATATATTAACTCCTTGTTGTAAAGCAGTTCTAGAGCTATTTTGGAATGGACCTCATAATTTTGAGCCGCTGTCAGATGACGAATACAACAACTGAGCTGACACTCCCTTTCCACAACACATAAATGAGAGGACGTTTGACTCTGATGGATTTAACATACAGCAGACCCCCTTACACAGCGGCTTTTCGGTGGAATTGTGTCTCAAATCAGAAACCCACTGGCTCACAAGCAGAGACTTTACCACCTGGTCATCACGGCTCTACAAATATGTGTAATTGCAGCATAGTGAATATCTCCAGTTTTGCTCAAAGCAGTTTAATTTTCTAATATATGCAGAGAATTAATGTATGGTAAGCGCTAAATTCAAATAAGAAATTTTGATGAATCTCCACTTTTAGACTACTGAATTCGAAAAAATCCATTTTTGAAAAATGTCTATCTGTCTGTGACAAACACAACTTATACATACATTAAAGTAGAAAGTACAAAAATAAGGTATACGGTTTTTATACCATATTTGTAGACTTACTTCAAATTAGATAGTAGTACTAGTAGTTTATTTTATTTATACTATAGGATTATTTATAAGATAGTTTATTTTAAAGGATAGTAGTTTATTTTATTTTATACCATATTTTGATTTATATCAAATTTTGAGCATACTCTGTACACAAGAAATCTGTCTATCGGGCTTTTAAAATAAAATTTAACACGATAGCTACAAAACAAAGAGAGCTAGATAGATGAAATTTGTTTCATAGAACTAACACCTATAATATAATACGTATCACATTTTGAGCCAATTGCAACAAGGAATGACTGTCTGTCAGTCTGTTTTCAAAAACATGCAAACGGGGTACGTCAAAATTCAATAACAAATATGTCAAATTTGTTAGGTAATTTTAGATTAGTTTTATGTCAAACAAACAAAGAAACAGAAAAGAAATATGATAGTGGATGTATCATTATTTACTGTAGAATAAAACTATCTTACGCTTTAAACTTATCCAAAATAAGTAATAGAAAATTTTTTAAAAGTGAATTCTTACTTTGGTCAACAAAGAAGAATTTCATTTTAGTTGCATTTTATTAAATAATTACAATTAATATAAATAATTTATCCAAAAAATATTGATTTTCGCTAATATTGAACTCGCATTTGTCATCTTCAAGCGAAAAAAATATTGAAATCCTCGCATTTTACCGTTTGAACTACTGCCCGTTGATTTCAATTTTCATTGCAAACTGCTAAAACTCTATTTGAAGTAACGGAAATTAATTATATTTAATTAATGAATGAATATTTGAAAACAAAGTTGTAATTATCATGTGTAATCTATTACAAATTTAAAATACAAAGATTAAAAGCAAATCTGCAGTGTAAATTTCAATGTATCATATCAGAACATATGGCCAAGCACCAAGTGCTCGTGAAAGTTTAATTATATTTTTATTCATTTTAATTGTTTCATTGAATGAGTCACTTTAGTATCACAAACGATCCAAAAAACTTTGTCTCGCATTGATTGTTTTAAAAAATATCCCATTTCCTATTTATTTCATTTTCTATAATCACGCGCTCAAAATGACATTTTTCTAGGTTTTATTTGTCGTAGTCATTAACTTATTTTTTTTAAAAAATCAGAGGATTTTTAAATAGGATGACATCCCGTTATTAAAAGCTGATTTTTTGAGATTCCCGTGCAGATAATAAATTTTTTTCGCCGACGGATTTTTGTTGACGACATGAATCTCGTTCTCAAAACAACATCATATTCTGACATGATAATAATGTATTAGAACTTAAGTGGATGAATAAAAATATTTTATTAACGATTGAAAATTTGAAAAAGGTATATAAATATGTATAGTGTGAATAATAGTAGGCATTGAAAAAGTACGACCAACTCAAATATATATATATATATATATATTTATAGCCACTATCAAAATTTCACAACAATATGCAACTGTACTCTCTGTAATTACTTAAATACTAGAATAAAAAATTTCCACTAGTGTATAAAAAATCTTCATTAGTATATATAAAAAAGACAATTATAAAAAAATCTCCACTAGTATATAAAAAACCCAAGCAAAAACCGTTTCCTACATATACTTCAAATTTTTCTTAAGAAACCGGAGCAGCCACACTTCCTTCTCCGCCAATATTCAACTAAATTTCTCAATAAAAAAAACCGCATGCAAATTAAAGTTAATGAGCCATCTTGTGGCATTTATTGGATGGTTCTCGAGATACCTGTCGAGACTGATGGGCAGAACAGAGAGCCGGGGCGAAAATATGTTATGACGTATTGATTGGGAGTTAAGAGAGGATCCATTTAGTGTCTGATGAGATCGTGCGGGAACGCTTCCCACCAGGGACGGCGTGCCGGGGCGGCTAATGGATTCACGCAATATCGCGCCGTCTTCGTATGAGAGATTTCCAATCGAGCAGTGCCTTGGTTTGTTGTAGAAAGAAAGTTATTAAAGATGAGTTACAGGCGAGAAGAAGGAAGCGTAATTATAAACCAACCAAGAAGCAAGATAGTGAAGAGTAACGTCATTTTGAACCCAGAAAATTACTGTTAGAGAAGATGCCAAACATTTTTATTCGATACGTTTCTGCATGATGAAATTTTAGCATAAATTTAGACATGATGTATATGAGATAATTAAAGGAAGAAAATGCCGGCTTGCTGCCATAAGGGTAGCACGCCTTCCACTTTTCTGAGCGGCTCGGGCTCGAATCCCGGTTAGAGCATGTTTGTTCCTCTTATGTGTTCTATCTGTGAGGTGTGTGAATGTGGGCCCCCCACCCCCTGTGAAAACGGTCTGTGGAAGTGAATGTGATGAGTGATGTAGCCAAGTCGTAGTCTAGGCCTCAGTTGGTGCTACTTCAAACAAGAGACGCTCCTTCGGCTTGAATTCGCTGATGCATCAGTGCCCTTAAAAACAACAACAATAAAGGATAGCCGGTGTCCTGGCATAGGGGTAGTGCATCTTTTACGAGAGCTTGGCGTCCCGTGTTCGAGTTCTAGTTTGGGCATGATTGTTCTTTTGTGTTTTATATGTAAGGTGTATGAATGTTGCCTTTGTGAAAAATGGATGTGCAAGCGACTGTGATGAATGTATAGCTAAGTCGCGCTCTTGGCCCTAGTTGGCGCTACTTCAAAAACAAGAGACGCTTTTTTCGGCTTAAAACTCGCAGATCCTTCGGTGAAGCCTGTACATGGCAAGTGTCACTAATAACGACAACATAGGAGGAGCATTTATCGTAGTATACATAGGTAAAATATTGTCAAAAAATCTGAGATCTGGATTTTGATAGATTTCCAAGTTCCAGATTACCGGAATTCTAAAATCACATTTTTGAAACTGTCTATCTGTGAACATGATAGCTGAAAGACAAACCGCTGTGGCCTGATGGTAAAGTCACGTTTTCAAGACCTAATTCCACAGAAAATCTGTCATGTATGTGGTATGTTAAATTCTTCAGGGTCAAAAGTTCTCTCTCTGGTGTGGAATCAAAATTTATAGAAGGAACTGAAAGAACATGTGTAGTCCCCATCATCTGATTGCAGTTCAAAGTTACTTGTGCCGTCCCAAAATAGAGGTGGAGATTGCGAGCCTTTTTAACAACTCAAGAGAAAAAGCAGCAACAAAAACTTTTATCACTCTCTTTTGTCTCTTAACAAATGAAACCATTCATTCGATAATCTCAAGCTTTCATATGAAGCTGAACGAATAAATTTAATTTATTACACTAGTTGCAGACTCGAAATTTAATATATTTGCAAGTAAATGTTATAACATTTCAATACCCTTCAGGTGATTCTAAACTCTACTGAAATACTAAAAAGTGAACTATACTTAATAAATAACCGGGAGAATGGTCTTACAAAAACTTTCTCTTATATTCTATAATAAGGATATTATTTTGGAGAACGACTTGCATAACATTAGTGTAGAATGATTAAGAAATATTAACCTTTGGTTTGAATATAGCATTTTTAATGAATCTGTATTGTAATTTTTGGTGATTAATACAGTCATATTGTCAATCGCAGCCGAAAATGTAATTTGTGTTTTAGAACCGTTTTTGCAGGTATACTGGCACAGAGGTAGCGCATCTTCCTCATCATCTGGACGTCCAGAGTTCGAGTCCCGGTCCGGGCATAATTATTCTTCAAAGTACTATCTGTGAGGTGTATAAATATGCCTACTTGTAAAAATGGGCTGTACAAGCGAATGAGATATGTAGTTAAGTCGTACTTTTGGCCCTAGTTGGCATTACTTCAAACAAGAGACGCTCATTCGGATTAAAATCACTGACCGCCGTCAGCTCGCTTATCTTTGGCAAGTGCCATTAGTAATAACAACAGACTCGCTATCTCCAATAGATTGAAACAAAGACTTGACATAGAATTATAATTGCAGATACAAAATCCTAAACAGAATTTGATATATGCAAATCAGTGCGTTTTAGAGTTATATCATTTGGATGCTTTTGAAAGTATAAGCCGGCAGACGGTAAATCTCTTGATAGATTTGGCTCAAAATTTCAAAGATGTCTAGATTATAAATGTTAATTCTATAAACCATATTTTATCTACATCTTTCTTCGTATTGTTTACTTATCATGTTCAATTTTATTTGAATATCTAGACAGACAGACTTCTTATGCATGTTATTCATTAAAAATTTGATGAAAATCTACAATTTTGATAGTTATTCTATATAGCAAATTTTAGCCACCTCTCTCAAAGTGTTATTTTCGCATATTGACAGACGTAATGTATACAAATCTATTTCGCCGAATTCCTTAAAGTTTGAAACGTAAAAATTCGTAAAAGTCTCGAGTTCAAATTTTTTGATGATTCTTACATTTTCTCTGTTCTAAGTATACAAGAAATTTACATGAATTTTATGAATAAAAACGCATAATTAATGTCATATATTTGGGTTTGTTAACTGTATATTATGTTGCATATATTTCTGTTGAATGTAGGAGGTATGAAACACTTAATATGGCGAGAGACATAAAATGAAAAATGAAATGATTTTGAATGACATTTCTCTAACAAACATTGAAGAGAAACATGCTTCTCTGCAGGTTTGAACATTTTGCCACAATTCTTCAAGTTGACCACGTTTTGCCATATTGTTTTTACTTTGTCATCTTGGTATCCATTTGTATAGTTCGTAGGAGAAAGAAAATAAACCATGCTTCATATAAAAAGTCTCAATAAAAAAAAAGCAGAATCCTAATTAGATTAAATTAACTAAACCATTCTCTTATTTTACAACACTGTTTCCTTATATGAATGGATAGATATGTTTGAAACTTCCATAACTAGTTCTAATTTTGAATTTACGCTTAATAATCTAATGCTAATAATCTAATGTATACATTACTATATTTCTTACGTTGATACTAAGCAGTGTAAAACTGATTAAAGTTTAAGCAACTGAAAAATAAATCTTCATTCTACAGATACAAAACATCGGATTGAATTATTGATTTAATCAAAATATAATCCGATAAAATAAGCAAAGATTTAAGTGTTTAATTTTCCATCTGTTCATCAATTCAATCTCCAAGTCTTAGTTTATGTACTGAGTTCGGAAATCTATTTCTTTCAGAAGGAAGAACGACCTCAACAATTCTTATTTTATATTCACTCCATTCTTCTCCAGAATCTGTTTCCCAAAGCTTCTACTGCTCGGCTAAGCCACTATATCCCTCCCATTAAATATGGATTGAATTACTAAGCCTGAAAATCGTTTCCCAACATATTGATTTCCATTTTAAATTGGAATGCTAAGGTTTTATTTTTGTGATTTTCGATCTGAGGAGAAGCAGGATGGGTTCTTTAGATATTGGAGTTCTTTTAAAATGGATGATGGTGACATAGACAACATTTTGAGAGAGAATATGTTGCATTTCCTTTGAGGAATCGTATATTTAGAGATTATTGAATGTGCCGCAATACGAAAGTTTAGACTTTGATGGCATAATGTTTTTTTTTCAGTATTTGGAACATAAATACAAAGAGGTCTAAAAAGTAAGTTACGCGTGTTTCCCCGAAGAAAGAACAAAATGAAATAAATGAATATAATGAAACAAAAGCTAAGCTTGCGAAGATGATAAGTGAGTTAGTTCTACGACTTAGAACGGTTGCAGTTTCATCAGTATATTGACAACCACTGCTGAGTAGTACGAGAAAAAAAGGGCGCGACAGTTCGTAACTTATTCCAACGTTGAAGTACAAGGAAAAGTAGTTTTTTTGCGGACAAAACTCTTAAAGAGTACGTTAATTCATCATGATATATTGGAAGAGTATGGGCCACATTTAATCTCCATTTCAGACATTGTAAAATGGGGCCAGCAGTTCGAAGACGGTAGCACAGATTTAGCCAATGTGGAAAGGTAAGGAAAGCCAACAACGGTGACCATATCAGACGTAGCTCAACTGGTAAAAGACATTATTTTTAGCAATCGCATGCATTGCTCAAGACTTGGAAATATCCGTTGGTAGGGCTTATTCCATTTCCCAATGACCACCTGTTTCAGACAGTAATTCTAAGTTGGCACCAGGAACAAGCAACGATAACATATACCCAGGGTATCTAACGATTAGTACTACGTTCCAACAAATGTCACCAAATGCTGGGAGATTATGTAGCAAAATAGTGTGCTAGTATGTGCATCATATTGCCTTGTAGCAGACATGTCAATAAAGTATTTATGACCTCTCTTCTGGATATTCTCTTCTTCAATATTTCTATGGAT
Organism: Argiope argentata; assembly: GCA_026289955.1. Lineage (NCBI taxonomy): Eukaryota > Metazoa > Arthropoda > Arachnida > Araneae > Araneidae > Argiope > Argiope argentata. The sequence continues at coordinate 977,891 of JAOUZG010001904.1, read as the reverse complement.
ACTAATAGAAAAAAAATTCTTGCGGCATGATCAGCATGTTCATAATCTCAGCATACAGAAATTATTACAATGTATATTTCTTATGTGTATTCGTAACTGTCAAATTACAATTACTAAAACACACTTACATTGCTGGGGAAAGCAGCCGCTAGCTCTTTTGATTATAGTTTTGGACCATGTGTGTTGTGACTAATGACACTTGCCGTAGACAGGCCCCCGCTGATACGATCAGCAGATGTGAAGCCGGAGATATACGTCTCTTATTTTACAAGTAGCGCCATCTAGGGCCAAGAGTACGACTTAGCTACACACCCGCCACAACCCTTTTTAAGGGGCGAATTCATTCATGCAAATTCATTCATACATCTCAGATCGTAATTTAGACCTGGAACAGAGAACGGTCACCTCTGATCCAGTACCCCTGTGGTATTACTCTCGACACGGAGAACTTTGCGACCACGACAGATTTTACGAGTTCCATTCGCCACACGCTCGGGGAATCTTTTGGCCGGTGAGTTTCAAACTCGTAACCTAAGGCGTACGAGTCCAACACTCTATCAACCAGGCCATTCCGGCCCCAACCAGGCCATTCAGACCATACTGACCAGCAAAGGGTTTGGATTGTTTTTGGGTTTCCTATACAACGAAATAACACACACACACACACACACACACACACACACACACACA
>JAOUZG010001904.1:944910-963513 GCA_026289955.1 Argiope argentata | reverse complement strand
GTATCAATAGACAAGTTGTCCGTTTTAACATGTATCTATTTAAATTCTACACCAAAAGTAATAACATTATAAAAAATATTTTTCTCAAAAGTCATAAAATATCTGTTTAATACAATAGTAACTTGTTAAAACGGACAACTTGTCTATTGATACAAGTCTATCTAAGACAAATTTATTATTCCTCTTCACTTTTCTACTAGTTTTCCGAATTCAGCCATAAATACCTTCGTTAATTCTGTGCTGCATACATATATAATTGTGAACTTGGAGAAATTTGTATTACATTTCAGAGAAATAATTTTTAAGAGGATGAGAAAAACTGATAGAATTGATTTTGCTGTGTTGAGCTTTTTAATAAAATAAACAGAGCTAGTGTTTTCCCTAGTGAAGATGTTCCTGCTTAACATAGGGTCTTTCTGGTTTCTAGTATACAATTAATACACAAGTAACAGAAAACTGAATGTATATATTGGGAATAACATTTTCTAACCGATTAAAATTGCAATTTAGCACATGTAATTGCAATCCCTTGAACACATACCAAATTTCATTCATATAAATTGATTGATTTATTTTCGTTTTTTAGTTATTGTATTTATATGTATATCCTTTGATGGATTGGATTCTAATTTATAATTTGGATGTTTAACCTCGGTATCAAATTTTATTTATCAATTTATTTATGTTTTTTTTAATTATTTGTACTTGTGTACTTTCTAGCTACTAGCATCTTGCACTCTAGTTACTTGTGTGTGTGTTTTGCACTTGGACAAACCTTCTTTAAAAAGGATTTTCTTTCAAAATTTCCTAGGGATTTACAAATTATAAATAAAGAAAACTTACGAAATTTCACTCATTCAGCTCAAAGCGTTTTTGAGTTTTAGAGTTCAGACAAATACCTTTCCAAAAATAAATTTTTTGAACATGAAAGCCTTGAAATTTCAAATTTCGGTTTGAAATTGAGGATAAGAATGGTTGAAATTTGGAGTCAAAAACACACAAAGAGTAAGCTTGATAAGCTTGCAGCAATTTTAAATTTTATCACTTCATATCGCTTCATAAGTTAGATCTTATAAAACAATTCTTTACAGTATTGCCAAAATATAGAATCCTTCGATTACGTTTGTGAAACATAATAAAATTTTCAAAATCTTTCTATCTTTGAATGTAGTGAACTTTGTTGCGGTTTTTTCCTCATAAATGATTTATAAAGAAACAATGTTTTCATCTTAAATTTCTCGAAAAAATAGAGGATGAGGGAAGGTACGCGAGAATCGAAAAGGTGCCTTATTTTATATGAGACAGCATAAACTTTTACATGATATAAAATATTTTTTGGAATAGGTTCAGTGCTCAGTTTCGGTACCCTGTCAAGTAATGTTTTAAATACTTAAATTATGAAAGCATGCAAAAATATTAGAGTAATTAAATGTAGAATCAAACTCCATAGTCTCTCACAAGTAAATAAAATCTGAATTTAAAAAAATTCATTGTTAAAAAAAAGGAAAGTATTTTCTCTTAATCATCTAACTTGTCATAGTTATAACAGGATTTATACGAGTTTTCATTACTCTAAAGTCGTAACGGTAGGTAAAAAAGTGAAAAAACAGCTTTGATGAATGAAAAAAGTTGCAAGAATTTTAAAAAAAATCACGAGAATCATTTTTTAACCAAAATGACTAAAACTTAATAACTTTTCATTGTGATAAAATAAAATACTTCATTATATGCGAGGGAGTTTTAATTAACTGCCATTTTTACATGTTCTTAATTGTTTTTCTGGGTTAGTCGTTTACGTGTTTTTCTGTTACGAGTCAATTTTTGTTTCTTTGTTTTAGGTAAGAAGTAAAAGAAAGTCTTTCATTAAAACATTCCGTAAATGAGAAGGAATTTTAATTAAAAAGCCTATTTTCAATAAATTTGTAAATGAGAAATACATTACTCTGAATTTGCTTTATTACACATTTAATAATATGCTCTATTTTTGAAATAATAAAACTAATTATAAGAATCTTAATGGACCATTTTTAAAAGCGATTCTCTTTAAATTTGTTTATAACTTTATGAATATTAATTACTTTCTTCGAGAATCTATGTCAAAATGAATACATAATTTTCAATATAAAATTGCATAAAGTGCGGTACGTAAACTAAGTGTTTGCTTTTTTTAGTTTTTATTATCTCTTTTTATTTTCTTCTAAAATGTATCATGTTTTAGCATCCTTTTCATCTATTTGCGAGAGCGTTAATTCTTAAGAGATATTTGGATCAAAGTTTTATATAGTATCATCAAAATTATAGATCTATATGATTATTCCGAACTAAATCTATTAAAGTATTAAAAGTTTGTAGGTTTGTCTGTCCATCTGTATATGAATTTCACTCAAAAACTTAATGACATAAATTAGTGAATTCAGTGGATGTAGTCTTGTGACAAAAATTTTTATTTTGAAAATTCAGGTCTATTTTGAGCATTTTCAATTTTGGAAAAAATTTTAAAATTATGTTTCGTTTTATTGTGTATCTTTATTTTGGAAAATATGTGTTTTATTACCACGTTTCTTCATTTTTGAAAAAAAAATCAATTATATTTTGTTTTTGTATATTTTTTCATTTTGATGATGGTCCATATAAAAATGTGGGCAAAAAAATTTTAAAAAAATTCATTTGAATTTTTTTTATATGGGACATTAAACTAGTTTTGGTGTTCTTTCCGTATAGCGCACAATATACGATTTCATTGATATTCTGAAAACCATAAATTTATGCAAAGAATCAATGAAGCTGCATGCATGTTGGTGTACTATTTTGTTATATCTAGATTAAAATGCATAAAGAGAGCATAATTTTTCAAATGCATATTATCAATTAGGGATATCACATTAGGGACTAAAGCAACCAAAATGAAATTTATATTCTCAATCATCAATATTCACCAATCATGCCACATGTGTGCGATGTGACTTATAAGAATGTGAAGTCATCGGTATATTATCTGAACTAAATTTACTATAGTATCAGTATTAGTATCAGTACGGTGACTAATGCGTTAGGAAAAGCAAGTTATAGCGGAATATGGTCATTTCAAACACCAGTGAGTGCATCTTGCTTAAGTTATCAATTCAGCTATATTTTCATCACATTTTTTTAAATATGGTAATTTTACTTGATGATTACATCCCCTATTCTTTCTGTTCCACTAGCCCTAAAAACGTGGTGATTATTTTGGGATTGAGATTTGCTTTGCTTATTCGAAATATATTATAATGCATTTCGAGTAGTAATAGGAAATTGAGATATGTATTTAAAGTTGGGAGGAACTTGTAAATGTTAGACAGCAAAAATATACAGTTCTGATATTTAAAAATCAAAATTGAGTTCATATCTCTTTTCCTGTTTTGATACGATGGATTTCATCAAAATTGGTATTCTTAATAATACTGAAATAATCACTAAATATTGTAAATATTAACCCTTTGCAGTCCGAAAAATAATTAGATGCAAAATTATTCACCTAGTATAAAGATTTGTATATTGCTATGAAAAATAAATATATATTATTCTTTTCAGTCGAATTTCTTTGAAAAATTAAACTACATCTCTTAACCATTATGTAGAAGTTTTTGACTACTAAATTTGAAAAAAAAAAATATAAAACGTCAAAATGATGCACAGTTTTGAATGTCGTGTCAGACTCAACATCGGACCGCAAAGGGTCAATAAGATTTATTTAATTCATATCAATGAGCTTTTATCAAATTATCACATAATAATATGCCATATCATTTTAACAGTATTATCAGTTCATATTATACTTGGGCAATAATTATAGAGAATTCGGAATAACTGGCTATACTTCAAAGAAAGCAAAATTAATTGACGACAAAATTTTGAGATGTTCTTGTCGTTAAGAATTTTCTTTCTCTGCGCCAAAACTATCTGCAACTTTTTATTGTTCATGCTGACTTGATCTACTTATGAATGATTCATCAATACTTTTATTTCATATGACTTCTTCTTTCTCGATTATTTCAATTCATATTCAATACTGGTCGATTTAATTCTCTTTTGTATTTACCATGAAAGGAAAAGAAAAAGAAGGAAAGAAAATTTCTGCCTAGGTAAGCATGTAAATAGTCAAGCATACGAGCGTTATCAAATTACCAATTAATAAACCTCGCTTGATTTTGTGCCCACATAAGCGTTCTATGTATAGTGATATTCCTTCATAAGCAAACTATTGCATATTAAGTTACAAGATAACAAGACAATCCTTATGCTACAGAACTGGTTCCCTATAATTTAGAATTATTTCAGTCATACGCATTTGAAAGATGGTACTCTCTCTCATCTGTTCAGCTTGAAATCGCGCTCTATAAATGATTGTTGAATACGTCATTGCCTCCATGAAACCTTAACGATTTACAGTCAATGTTTAAGCATTTATACTAATGCAAATTCTTGAGGATAACATAAATTTTAGTCACTTTCGAATTAGTGATTTTTAACTTTTCATATATATGCACGCAAAATACAACAATGCCTTGGAACCATGGATGTGTTTGTCTTCACCAAATTTGTTGATAAGTTCAATACGGATCCAGTTATTCCAAAAGAAGACGTTTAAAATGTAAATTAATGCTTTTTGATTACACCACCGAATAAAAAACAAATTTATATTGTTCGTAAGTGAGAAAATTAGAGTAGAGACCCCCCCCCCATTACTGGAGGACAAATAAGAATATTCTGTTATAGTTTAATTTAATTTCAGAAATCAAATTTTCATCATAGTATTTATTTTAGCGATACAGTTTAATAAATAAAGGTACGAAAGTATAGCATTCGCCTTCTCCCATATTCTAAGTCCGTACGCTTGTATCGGAGAAATGTGAAAAGTGGGTAATTAATAGTTTCTCTGCGGAAAACTAATACAAAGTTTTCGCATCCAAATTGAGTACTCGATTTAATCCGAGCGTTAAATGTAGAACGCCTTGTAATTTTCGGCGCTAAATTATTTTCAACTCATTTCGAATGAGAACTCTCTAACGACCAAATTATAAGGCGAGAATTTAAAAGAGGAAAACCTCCTGAATGGAATATCATCGTCCCTTTGAATTCGTCCGTTAATACGTGAGAATTCAATTTACTTTACTTTTGCTTTGCAATTCAATTGAAATTTAGCCTGAACTACTCTCAAAATAAACGGTTTTTAAATTTTCGATCATCTAAAGGGAAGTTGTACTTATTTTAATTTAACTTTGATCGGAAAATGGGAGTTTCAGAGTCGAAATGTAGGCTTGACGGTGTGACTGGATTCAAAATGTATTGATTAATTGTAAATTAAATGCTCGATTTGCATTTCAATTAAAATTTACGTCGAATCATTCTGCAAATAACAGGTTTTGAAAATTTCGATAAATTAAATGAAAGGTGTCTATATTTTAATTGAATTTTAATCGGAAGTCGGGGTCTTGGAGACAAAATGATATTTTGATTATGTGACTTAATTTCAAAATTGTTAAACAAATGTTTTTCTTTAACTTAAAATTTATTAGTTGAGATGCTTAAAATCTTTAGATTTTTCATGGAAATATTTTTTTAATGTGTTTGTGAAACTTTAAAGTTTCAGCCTTTTTTCCCCTTTCTAATTTAATTTTTAAAATTTATTAATTAGTAAGTTATTCTGAATATTTATTGATATTGAACATAATTATAATTCCATTTTTCATGAGAAGATATAAAATAAATAATCAGCGAACACATGAAAGTTTAAATGATTTTTTTTCCTTTTTAATATTTAAACAAGTGATCTACTTTTTCAGAATTTGGTCTTCGAATTTTTGAAATATATTTTACTGCATATAAATAAAATTTGATTTTTTCCATGATTGAGAAAAAATTATGTAGAAAGGCAATACGTGATGTGGTCTAAAGATTATACACCAATATTATTCTTCTACCTGAAATTGTTTATGATTTATTGTATTTACATGCTGGCAGTCATATTTTCCTTAATACTTTTTTTCGATTCGAGAAGGTTTAAAATACAAAAAAAACGTGGAAATCTGATGATTTTTTTAAAGTTTGCAATGATTCCTTTTTATAGATTTCGTATAAGAGCAATAATATGCGTCAATACGTGAATAATAAAAAATACAAATTCGGTAAATAAATTTTGAATTTTATATTATAAATTTTATATTATAAAATTAAAAATCTAATTTTGTAACGAGTCTTTCAGAAATAATTGAAAAACTGCAAAATTTAGTTTTAAATTAATGATTAATTGAAAATATTTTCAATTATTGCTTTTAAGTAGGTCTAGTTATTTAATTACTGTTAGCCCGAAAGCATGTCAATAATTTATAAATATTTGAGATTCATTGGTATTAAAGATTAGATATAGAGGTTTTATTATTAATACACTAGAATTTTCGATATTTTTCTTTAGATGATCCTCTAATAAAAACTGTCAATCCGTAGCCAAATCTCGCCAAATTTAATTCCCATGACCGACTCTTCTGAAAATCCTCTTCGTAAGCATTGAGCTACTAGATGGAAAATAGCTAATTTTTAACAGATAAAAGATTAATTAAAATTGGATGTGATTGCAAAAGGCAAAGCTGTTCAAACTTACTTACAACTTTATAACTTTATTGTAAAACGCGATATAAAGACAGAAATTAAATATTACAAAAAGACAGAATGAAGCTTTATTTTCGTACTTAATAATTGCATTATATCTTCTTTTGTAACTGTGACTGTTCTAACTGCCGCTCTTTCTTCGATGAATTTTCATCTTCACTTTACTTACGTGCGTTTTCAATAAGGTACTGTGCAATAATTCACTACCATTGATACGTATTCGATAGCTGCGTGCATATCCTGCAATTAAATATATGGTTAATTGAATCTTCTGAAATTACTTTTTATGTCTTCGTTTAATTTGGATATATGATGCATTCTGCCTTAACACCTCCCTTCCATTCAAGAGAAAGTGAACTAAAGATTGTATAGAAAAGGCTTCACATGGAATTAGATGGACACGCATTCGATAGCCACATATACATACATTCCTTGTGGTTAACTAAAGTTTCTAAAATTACTTTGTTTCGTCATTCATTTTGGATGCCTGATCAATTCTGACTTAATGCTTGAGGAATTCTGCCTTAACGTCTCCCTTCCATGCAGCAGGAAGAGAACTGAAGATTTCATAGAAAATGCTTTATATGGAATTAGATGGACAAGCATTCGATAGCTACATGTATATTCTGCATGTGATTAACTAAATTTTGTGAAATACTTTGTTTCCTCATTCAATTTGGATGCATGATGAATTCTACCTTAATGATTGAGGAATTCTGTCTAAATATCTCCTTCCATGCTCCGCAAGCAAACTGAAGATTGCATAGAAAAGGACTTATATGGAATTAGATGGACACGCATTAGATAGCTTCTGTATGAGATTAGCTAAATTTTCTGAAATTACTTTCTGTGTCATTCAATTTGGATGCATGAGGAATTCTGCTTCAACTTCTCCTATGCACTCAGAAGAAAATGGACTGGTTTGCTTAGAAAACGTTTCGTATGGCAATATAAATGGACTGCTTCCATATTACAAAAGACGTCACATAAGGCTCATGTAAGTAAATGATTTAAAATTTTCTGCTTTATTAAATAGCTTTTCTTTTCTATAAAAAAGCTATAGCTAATTGTAATAGGTGTGAACATTTTGAATAATTTTATATATCCAACAAACTTAACTATGGATATGTTTATATTATTTAGATTGATATATTGTAGTTGTTCGATAAACAAATCTAGATTTAAAAAATACCATAACAAAATCTTAACCATAGGAAATTTTAAATGAAACTAAACCACAGTATCAGGGGCAAATAGCTACGTATAAATTGGGGACCAATGTCGGGGGAATTAACCCATTGGATAGTCGTTTAATTGACTTCAATTCTCACAAATGTAAACAAAACTATAAGATTCCTTCTGTTTTACACTCAATCGTTTTCTTTCCTAATCTAGTTTATCAGGAAGTTGAAACTAATTGTAATCGGTGCAATCGTTCTGAATAACTCCATATATCCCTCAAAACCTATTTATGAAATATCTAATTATCATATTATAGTTTGCTTTACAAACAAATGCAGACTTCAATATATCATTACGAAATTTTAAAGATAAGATATCAAATAAAAATAAATGAGAGAATATCAACAGAACCAAATAGTTATGTTCAAATATGCATTCAGTATCCAAATATGCCCCTCATGTGGAAATGTGGATAGTTCCTATGCAGGTAAACAAAACATGAAGCTTTCTTTTGCATTGTATTCAAAAATTTTCCATCTTATTGTTTATCAAGAAATTGTATCCAATTGTTACCTTCATATATTCGATTAATTTATTTTTAGAAATAAATTTAGATCTATTCAAATATATAATCAACATTTAAGCTTGCCCTCTATGTTAAAGTTATAGGACAGTTATTACAACGGTAAACAAAACATTGAGCATTCTTTTTGCATTGTATTCAATAGTTTGTTTCTTCATATCCAAGTTTCTTAGGAAATTATAGATAAATGTAATTGGTGCAGTTGCTTTTAAAAATTTCGTTTATTCAACATATTTTTGATCAATTCAGGTGGACATCAAACGTCCAAATATGTCGCACATATAGAAGTACCATAGGAAAGTTATTAGCAAAAACACATTCAGCTTATTTTTGTATTGAATAAACCAATTTTCTTTATATTCTTCTTTATTGGGAAGTTATAGCCAAATGTAATCGGTGTCATTGTTTTGACAATTTCATATATTCGATAGAATTTATTTTTTGAAATGTGTCCGGCTCTATTCAATTGGGAAACCGACATGTTCCGCAAGGGGAACATTTGTGACCTACATGTTCCCCAAGGGGAAGTCACATAGAACAGATAAGATGAACAAATCATTGATTTCTTTTAGCACTTTATTAAACAATTTTCATCTTATTCTTGTTTACAAAGCAGTTATAAATAGTTGTAATCGATGCAATGGCATCGAATAGTTCTGTATATTCGAAAGAACTTATTTTTAGAAGTAGATAAATATCTATTAACATAAGTGACAACCATGCAATTTTTTTACCCACATGGTAGTCAGTTTTTATGAAGGTAAGTAAAATATTTAGGTTACTTTTGTGTTTTCAAGCATGTTATAACCTTACTTTGTAATTACTTTGAATAATTCCATATATTCGACAAACTTATTTTTGAAAATCAGTTTTGATCTATTCTTATATATATAATATGGCATTTATAATTGATGCAACCAATCTGAATAATACCATATATTTGATGAAACTTAATTTTGGGAATCAATATATATTGGGATATTATAGTTTATCTTCAATAAGCAATCTAGATTTAAATACAATATTAAGGAATTAAGTGATAAAAATTAAATAAAAAAAAGAAAGGCAAGAAGTTAGGGTCATACGGATTATCAAAATTTTGTACATGTGGTAGTAAAATAGAGATTATAATAATATATAATATGTATTATGTATGTATAAAGTGTTAAGATTCCTTTTGAATTGTAGTCGAAAGTACTTCTCATTCTAGTTTGCAAAAATTATAAACTAGAATACATAGCAAATAGTGCAACCCAATTGGAATCCGTGCAATCGCTTTTAATAACGTCGTATATTTCCGTTAGAATTATTTTAGGAAATCAATCTATATTGGCATATTACTATTTATATTTAATAAACTATCCAAATTTCAACACAACACGACGGAGTTTTAATTGTGAAATATCTTAAGAACAACTATTTAACACTCGCTCCCTCCCCAAATGAAGGCCTGTAAATTTGTATCGGTTATCCGGGGAGATCTGAGGAATGTGAAGTGCCCGTAACTAATGGTATTTTCACGGGAAGACTCCCAGGAAGATTCCGCGCCCAAAGAGAATACTCGATTTTAATTCGAGCGTTAAATGTAGGACGCGCTTATAATTTTCGCCGCTAAATTATTTTCAACTCGTTCAGAATGCAGATCCTCTAACGACCGAATTATAGAAGGAAAGTTTAAAAGGGGGGGGGGAACTTCTTGGCGACTATCTGGTCTGCGCTGGTTATAATTCTGCTCAAGAATCCATTAAGATACGAGAAATCAGCTTGCTATTCATTTACTTTACTATTCAATTAAACTTTGACGCTGGAACAGCATTGTAAATCAAGATTTTTAAATTTAAGGATAATGTAAAAGACGGATTCTGTTGCTAAAACAATTTTGATCATAATTCGTGCCAAAAGCATCCTTCGATAGTGAGTATTCAATAACCAAATTGACATTATATATTTGAAGCATTGGGAATGATTATTTCTGGGATGATTATTTATAAAATATAACTCCTCTTCTTTCTTTTATCCTAATGAGGATACTAGAGATTGTGATTGGGCGACGTGACAGAATGATACGCTATTAGTATAAAATCTCTAATTATATTGTTACGATAACTACTCAACTATCAAAATACTGAACAACATCATAGAGATATCGTGATAATAGAGTACATACGAGAATATTCTAGTATGGTTACATGGTATGATACATTTACTATTTAGATGTGTTATGAAGGAAATCATGATAGCATTTTGGACGATTTTTGCTCTCCCGAATAGGGCCAAAATTTGCAACAAATACACAGTTACAGCTACAAGACCACATACAGCCTACTAACGCAAAAAGGCTCGCCCCATAGTTTCAGATTTAAAGCTGACTTCATAGGTGAGCACTTGCTACATCCCAAACTTCTTTAGCTCTTGCACAGTAAAAATCTAAACATCCATTCACTCAAAATTCTAGAACACTAATAAGAAGACATCCAATCAACTGCTACAAGTTCAAAGACACTAAATAAAGCATATTTCACAACAATCTAGAATTTTACATCATTACCAAGATGAGGACATTTATTAAACAACTTCAGATTTAACGATCACCCATTTTCAGACACTTCCTATATTTTAGACTCCAATTCGCAGCTACAGATATTAAAACCATGATATTTTAAAAGTACCATCTGAATTCCAAAGATTCATGATATGAAGAAATCGAATATACAATCGGGAATTTTAAAATTACCGCATTTGTTATGTACTAGAACAAAATATTACCAAGAATCCAAGACCATTTAATCTAGATCAATATGAGAAACATTAAAAGAAATATTTGCAACAGAAATGATGGTACAATTGTCATTAAAAAAGTTTACTTGAATATTGATGGTTATCAACGTTCTAGACGTCTCTTTTTACCTCGTCTTATAGAAACTATTCCGAGTTGAAATAAATATTTTTGGAGTTGTGCCAATGGTAAACACGATAACACAAAGGAAGCATTGAGCTTGAGGATAAAACTTTATTAAAAAATATGGATTTTTATAAATTTTTCAAGCGGATTGTGAGAATTGAGGAATTTTTCTTCGCGCATTTTTTAAGTATTTTTATTTTTTTTCGAAAATAGAGATTTTTTTAAATACATTTTTTTAACTCATGAAATTTCGAAAATTATCTTCATGTTAAATTTTCGCATTTTATTTACTTTAAATTATTTTACTAATAACAATTATAAGGTTTAAATTATCTATTTGTTTTAAATGAAAAAAATATTGTTTAAATCGAAATACATTTAATTCTTTAAAACATAATCAATTTTACATAATTAATAAACCCCATAACAAAATATAATATACTTATAAATACTTTCATTCCAGGTATAAGAAAAAAAAAGCCCTAAGTTAGTAAAAATATCGAGCATACATTCATTATCTTCAAACCATAATGACGGATTGATAATCACAGATATGGGATAATGGGATGCATTACTTCATGGTGACACGAGTACCATCCTAATGCTTTGCATTATGTCAGCATAAATATCATTTTGATGCATTGTATTATATTATAACATCACCGTGATATTTTGTTAATATATTAACACCCAACCATAATCGGATGATGGATAGTTAATACTGATACGGATATGATTCAATTGTGATTTCCTTTCTTCGGGAAAGATGATTCGTTTACGAATGATGCGATAGTTATTGGCTTTAAATTTGATAGTGATTTACGGATGGTTAAAAAAGAAAAAAAAACTGTTGATGCAGTTACTACAGGAAAATGGTTTGTGTCCCAAGGTTCTAAATTCTAGTTAGGATTGAAATATAGATTTCTAAAAGAAAACTGTCTTGTATATTCATAGGATGGACGAAGCAAGTGTGCGAACTAGATTATATTGGCTAAACTGTTTGCATCAAAATGAGATAGAATTGCCTTACTGAAAATGAATGAAACTGAAGAATTATCTAGGGAATACTGACGGAAAGCTACCCAGCGCCTTGTAGACAACTTGTATCTAAAGTTTCGTAAGGTCTACCCAACTCTCGAATCCAACCATCAACTCTTACCAGTTGAAACCTTGTCTCAACTGATCAAACTAAGGTTTTCTTGTCGTCTTGGATCCAATGCATATATTTACAAGTCGGAGAGAGACACTACAGAAGATGTTATGCTTTTAGTAAAGTCTATCTAGTCGCTTCACTAGTCGATCTTCTGCAGCCATAGCTTACTAAAGCCACATTTCGTCTCACTATCCTAAAGTCGTTGGCCATATACTGGATTCATGCGATTATTTCAAGCAATGTTTTATGCCTGTTAACACTGCAAATTCTATGCGCACGTCATTTGTCTAAGTCATTAAGTTCAGGTGGTTAGCTACTGTCTTATAATGATGGAAAGTTATTGCTTGAAATTATGTATTCTAGGTACACTCTTGACGTTGAATTCCCAGAGATTTCCGAAATGGAATATCTGATGCGTCACTCCCAATTACCATACAGCGTTCAAAGTTTGTTAGAATGTTGTGCAGTCATAATCACATCAGAAACCTTTTCATTTGAATCAGTTGACTACAAATAAAAGCCCTGCCAATGTTCGGGTTATTTATATATATACATTGTACGCTCTACAACTACTATCTATATATCTCATGACTACTATCTATGTATCTCATAACTTAAATCACATCTGTGTATAAAAAGGTGTATTTAAAGATAAACGTTTGTTTTTATGACTTTTTACAAACATACAAGTTTTGTTCTACTATAATAAAATTTGATTCTTATCTGTTTCAAGATAAAACATAGATGAATGTCAAAATTTTCAAAATCCAAAGATAGTTAAAATATCAGTTATAAAAATTTGTCTTATTGCATTTGCCCATTATAAACACCAAAAATATTATTTCAGAAAAAAGAATTTTATACTGGCTGACAAATTAAAAAAAAAAGATTTTGATAATAAATTTCCCCCAAAAAATTATTTATAAATTCTAAGAATATATATTTGTTTGAAATCATAAATTTAAATAGTCTTTTTTTGTTCCATTAAAATTCTCAATCATTATTCTTCAGATTTAAATTTAAAAAAAACTTGGACGTCTGTTGAATGTTAAAGGTGAATGATTTTTTTGTTTTCGTTTTTCTTTAGTAATATATCTAATTTATAATTTGTACGCGTGGTAATTTATAGTGGAATAATGATTCCCTTGATTCATATTTTATCAAATAATAAAGTAAATTTTTAATAAATATTTTCAATATTAATAATTTAACATGCAAGAAACAATGTGAACAAGTTGGTTGCCAAAGACGGATTGCTATTAATGGAAAATTGAATGCAACTTGTAAAAGTTTGACATTAATCTTTTGAAAGCTATTGAAAGCTCGGAAAAAAATTCTCAACATATATAACGTGTAACGATAATGTTTCATTGACAGTGATAAGTCATAATATTCAAAATTGTATTCGACTTCATTTAACAAATATTTATTTTAAAAAATAACATAAGAACGTCCAGTACTAGGCATATCTTCCATGTTTCGTCAAACATCTTATCTAATTAATATCTTAAAATTAATTCTAAAAATTGCGGGGAAAAATTGCAGTGTTCTGCTATAAAATATCCATTAATTGTGCTAGAGACATTATGCATTTTCGAATAAAAACGTACCTTGTTCATTTCCATATTATAAATCTACAAGCCCACTAATGATATAATTATACATTATTCAATAAAAACGAAATTGATTTATGACGCAAATTCATGAATATTAATAATTCTTAAGAAGAATTTCTGCAAGAAATGGTATGTGAAATTTATTAAATAAACTTTCACAGGGTCTCAAAATTTTTGAAAATATATTTATGTAAAGAGGAACTAATATTAATTTAAATAAATCATTTTATACATGGCATTTTTAAAGAATATCTACTTCTAAATGATTTATGAGTACTTCAAGAATAATTTTAAAATAGTAATATTTATCGGCCATGGTAATATTGTTCGGTATATTATTTTTGAATTGAGCCAATCTTAAAGTTAGCTACGTGAACCTTTGTGCTTCCAAATCTGGCATGTAGTTACTTATTTGATTATAGGTGTTCACTAAGAAAACTTTTTTTTCAAAATTTACTTAGATTTTTAATTAAAAGTCAATTTAGTTTTAAAGGCGTATACTTAAATAAGTTAGGAATATATTATTAAACAAATCTTTTTTTGTGAACCTTAAAATAAAAAACAACATAACTTTCCATTATATTAGCTTTATTTCTACGTAATGGTTTTTCTAATAATCATAAACTTTTATTAATTATCTTAAAATGTTTTAAGTATATTTTACAATTGGATATTCACTTTGCTTGTCAACACTATTAAATGCATTTTGTTTTGCATCGTTATCGCTGTAATGCAATTTAGTGCAATGTTTAGAAACAAAGATAAGTGAATCAAATCTTAACCATTATCATAATTCAATATTTATCTTTAGAAGTCAAAATCTCCATTTTTTAAAAATTGACAAATAAATTTTGCAAGTGGAAAATTTTAAAATTAATTAAATAAAAAAATAACCAAATGGATGAAAAGACAATCCGACAGCATATTTAATTCAAATTTTTTTACTGATTCAACAATACAACAATATGAAATAATCTCAATAAGCCGTATTTGATCCATTTGGCTTTTTAGATTTTTAGCTACTATGACAATATGCAACTAAATTATCACAAAGTCTGATATTTGAAATATTTAACGTAAAATTTGATAGTATATCCTAAGTTTTGCAGTGAAAACTCACCATATTTAATCGTTTCTGACTACTCCGAATCACCTCTTAGATCGGAATGACCGGAATGCAATGCTCTGGTTAGAATTGAGGTTGAATCCTCCTCGCCCCGATAAAACCATTAACTTGAGAGGTAAGACTCATCATTGGTAGGGGGATGACCTACCCCACACTATTTCTGAGTGCACTCGCGTGCTGAGAATTAACCCCCATACTTGAATCTTCTCCTCCTCATATTTAAGGTCCTCCCCCCTCAGTGGAAATTCACTATTAAATGAAGAATCTAGTTTTTATTCTTTGTTTTGTTTTATTTAAATTGAGTTGTTTCATGCTTATAAAGCTAAAATTTCACAATCGATTTTTTCAATCCTTTTCCAGTATGATAGAGCTTTGAGTTTTTGTACTTTTATGCGTTCTCAAAGTTTTACATTATTTTAACCACTTGACATATGAATTTATTTAACTTTCTAATTAGATAACTCATCCTATTTTGGTAATTTATTGTTAATTTGATTTTTTTAAATGTATGGGGCATTTGGGATACCAAATCGTTTCATATTGATTTTTCCGTATTTAAATACTTAATTCTGTGTCTTTTAATAGCAGACTTAAAAATAAAAATTCAGTAATTCGATGCGCGTGTCAGACACGTCATTGTATGCGAATTGGTTAATATGTCTAGAACTGAAATATCACATAATCATTGAAAAAATTTACATTCGCCTCCGTATCCTTTTCCTGCCTTGGTAATGCAATTGGGAAAAATGATTTAACAATGAAAAAAAATTCAAAAAAAATTTGATTTGATACCAGTGGTGCCATCTAGTTCAGAAATTTAAGGTAAAAAACGAATACCGTTTGTAAAAATACAAAAAAGAAGTTCTGAAAATTTGCTTGCTGTTAAATTAATTGAATTATCATACATAAAAACGAACATAAAATTAAATCATTGAATTTTCTTTAATGTTTTAAGTATAACCAGATAAAACAAATGACTGCGATATCAACAACCCGAAACATGATCGCATGATTTAGTGGATGACCTTAAAAATATATCCGGATCACTATCTTTTCAGGAACCTTAAAAAAATGAATGTCATTTATCCCTAAATCGCTTCCACTATGAAGCACTCAGATTTGACACAGGAAGTTATTTGTTCACATTAAGTCGATAGCTGAGTAAGATGCTTAAGTGCAGAGATAAGTTCCAAGTCCCGAAAACAATCATATATCTAAATGTTGTTCTATTCGGGGCTCGATTAGTTGATATTGATCAGCTAACTTAATTTAATGCATTTAGTTCCCTCATGGGAAAGTCAACATAAGACGTCCCCCATAAGAATCCATCGATTTGTGACCCATTACTTAAGAAAATCCATAAATCAAGATCCCCTCCCCTCCATCCCTGGCTAAGTTTAGTAGTCTTAAGGTTATTTTCAGCCAAAACTCATTTTAAAAAGTACGTGATATATTGCTTTTCTTTTAATAAATTTTTCATAAAATTGACGATGCATATCCTCACATTTTGTATTTTTCTGTTTCCCAGATGGGGAGGTTTTTATTTTTGCAACGGAGGAAGTAATAGGACAGTGTGGTGGGATTTTTCTATTCGTCTCCGGACGAAGTTGTGACAGGATATTATTCGTGAGTGTTGTGTTCGAATTTATTTATCAGAAAGGAACAAAAAAATTTTCCACAATCCTTTGTGGTTGCAGAGGAGATTCATAAATTCTTATTGCTTTTCAGGATATTTTAGCAAAAGTAATTTGGATTTGCATACAAAATATAATGGAACTTGACAAATTCGAATAGTCTTAGTTACAATATTTTATTTTCTCTCTTGAATGTCCCATTTACATCATGTTGAAATATCATCTATAATTCGAATTTGTTTAAATTTTTTTCAAATTAAATATAATAGAATGTTATTTTTATATCCAAATATCTTTTCCTCAATTTTATCAATCTCTTAGTGTTTGATTTTAATCACAAATAAGGGGTCACGATGACACGGTGGTAAGATATCGGATTCAAATTTGGAAGGTTTCAAGTACAAGACCCGATTCTACAAAAGAACCATTTTATATACTAGTCTGGGGCAATTTTATTACAACGGGGGGGGTTCCTAGCACTAGTTTAATTGTGAAGTTAAGAAAGAGGAGCTATCATCTCCTGCATCGTTCTCGTTATCTGACAGCGGTTCAAAATAATGAGGTCCTTCTTAAAATTAGTTCTAATGTTTCTTTAAAACGGGACATTAATAAAACTTAGTATCAATCGTAAAATATAATTTAAGACATTAAATTCATTTAAGTATTTCATTACTGTACATTGTAATCAAATATTTAGGCTTTTTTGCAGTGTATTGGGCACAATCAAAGAAATATGTTTATTATGAAAATTAAATACTTGAGTTCGATGTTTCTACAAGTAGTTTGATACCAGGAAAGATCAATGAGCTATTCTATCTCTTTGAATTTCCCACAAGATCTGGCCTCTCTTTTATCTTTGAATCAAACAGATGTTTAAAGATCATACAAGGATACAAATGATAAGGATATATTTTTCTCTAAATACGATTTGAGTATGACCATACAGGAGAATAATTTATTTTAAGTTAGGATATAGCTCATCCACAGAGTATAAAACTTAACATGAGTCGCTGATAAAGAATGATTTATATACCTACTAGCTTTTGTTGCTATACTTCGTATGCAGGAAAAAACACGCAACTAACCTAAAAACAATTCATTTACATTGTGTACCTAAAATGAAGCAAATAGCAAATCGAAGTCCATATTTCTTTAAAACCAAATCAGTCTATTTTATTTATCGATAGAGATTGAAATAGCTGCGACAATATTATATAATTTTTTAAATTTTTAATTAAAATGAAAATACAGTTGGTAACAATTATAACACACTTAACATGCGTGGATTTTCAAAGCCAATGGGGGCAACGCAAATGCATGAATTTTCTACTCCAGTTGGGGGGGATACAGATAAGAAATTTTGAATTTCATTTATTCTGGTTTATTTTAATTCAAAAGCACTTCAGAAGGAATCCAAAAGACCGATTTAATAACGATGTTTAATTTTAATTGAATCAAACACTAAGGAAATAAACAGAATCATTTGAAATAATCGGTCGAAAACGTGTTAAGCCTAACCTCATTAGCGTGGAAAAAACAAACAAGCTGAAGTTTTACTCATTTGGTACTGGGGAAAAAATTTGGCGGGAAAATTAGTTTGTAATTAATAGAAAATGAAGTTAATAGGAATAAATAGTAACCTTTGTCTTATTCTGGACTTTAATCTGTTTCTGTGCTAAATATCATCCAATTTCGACCAGCTGTTTTGAAGTGATCACAAAGATGTATTAATTCATCAATTCCTACTACTAGTTTACCCACT